>DWEC01000995.1:0-14533 GCA_018245735.1 Microceris miodesmiata
AGCAGCGTCGGCGGGGCGAAAAGTTGTGCCCTGCGATCTCCAACCCGCGTGCCCAGTGTGGAGATTATGGGCATAAACCCCCTTTTGGGGAGGCCTATGTCCAGCAGTGGTCTAAGATAGGCTGATGATGATGAAGTGGAATAATGTAAATGTCCTGTTCAAAATACTAACTGACTAACAGACTCATTTTAAACTAACATATGTACCTATTCGAAGCAGGCTGTAGATGCAGTAGGCTATATTTACCGCTTCTCACAACTGCCTGTCTGATTACCACTTTTTTCCTTCAAGGAAAAACCGAATATTACGAACTCCTAACATCATTAGAACGTTTCCGAGTTCAATATTTTCTTAATTTTAAATATATGTAATATGTTGGTATTTATGAGAATATATTGAACTGTGTAACAATATAAAAAAACAAAGGCATTTAAAACTTAAAATATATATATAGGTGATATTTGGTGAATAGAGGTCATTCAGTCCCAAAACCTTGTATTATATAGGTATACGTCTGTTTACTTTGATTTGTTATTGTTCTTCGTAACATCAAAACGTAACATCACTCTTGCAATCTCGAAAGGGATAGGCAGAGGAGTGTAGTGCATTCTTACGTTTCACCAGTTACATAGTGACCCTATTGCCATATACCGGGTATAAATCTAGACTCCGAGTCGCTACTAGAAATCCTGAATTAGAAAAATACCGGACCCAGGATTTGAACTCAGGACCTCGAGGATCCAACCAGTAGACCAACGAGGCCGTCAATCTATCTCTTATTCTCTTCAATCTACATAAAGGTACTGATTGAACTGAACTTTCATCTTATTGTTGATTAGAACGAATATAAATTAACTATGTTACTGTACCTACTGTTGACAAGTTGCGGATTTTGTGATGGTTGTATTTTGGAAAGTCTAATTTGGCATCCTACTTCCTAGTTAGTTTTAGTTGTCTGTGTGGTCACACACATTGTCAAGATGAGCGAGCCATTACTTATTTTTACGAGCAGAGTTAAAATTCTGTAGTGTATAATATATGTAGATGTGAAAAAGTACAACAGGAAATATTTTGAAATGGAAAACAACCATTAAAAAAAATATATTTATTCCACTTCATCACTCTACTTAACAGTTCTTTAGTTTACCGCGTAAACCCATTGTTGTGAGTATAACTTCGCTCTGCTGTTTAAGCGATATTCAAATATGTATTTAAACATACATAGCTATGTAATAATACTAATATAATTCATACGTAGTTATGTAATTGGCCAATATTTACAATTAGTCCGAACCAGGATTCTACACGGTAGCTTGGTAGCTATGTAATTGATAGAATCGATTCTGCGTAGTTTATCTGATTGAATGTTAATTGCACGAACGTGACAGGCGGAGGAAAGTTTATACATAGTCGTACCTACCTTACCATTTGTGTACCATAACCTAGTTAATTATATAAAATTGTCCGACGTAGCTGTGTAATCTCGTCGTAACGTATTACAATCAGATTTTTCTCTTATTTCATATATGTAGATATCACGGAAGTGAGTTGTTTTGTGAAGGTCACGGTCGAGAAATAGTAGTTTAATAATCTTGTTTACATTTCGTACATATCAGCGATAACTGATCACAGATTGCAACTAATTAACTATCAAATGATATCATATCAAAAAACAATTAAGCATTATATCACAGTTTAAGAGCGATCATATCCTTTTATAATCTGATTGATGGTCACCTTCGAGAAAAATTTATTAATGACTTTGATGCAAGCGCGGACGATTTGCTTCACTACGGGCGGCGCTAGGTCGTCCATCAGCTGCTTCCAATTTTCGTTCGCGAATTGAAGGGTAGTGTCAGCTGAAAACATGATGTTTAAAGTAGTGATATACAAAATATTGGTCTTCAGAAGAACGGGAGAACTAGCTGACTTAAAGTCGCGAGAAGGTTAAGGAACATTAATGAATATATTACAAATATAAACACAGATAAGTATCTGTATAGTTTTTATGTGATTGGGATATCAATGTCTTAATCGGTAGAATAGGTAACAAGGCGTTCTAACCTTTCCTAAGGATAACTATGAGTTTGTGAGTAGGTCTATTTAGATTTCAGACTTGGTCCACTTTAAAAACGTTTATGTAATACTAATTTATTATTATGGACTAAAGAGATGATGACAACGATTCAGAATTAATTATGACAAGTGCCGAGTAAACTGACTGAAGAGCGACACGTAATGGAGTCAACACAATAGGAGAGTATATTTGTTTGCCTGACACGTAATTGATTGGTCTTAGATAGTTACTGGTACGATGTACCAATACAAGGTAGTGTGTACAGACAATGGCATATCTTAATCATACCTTTACGCGGTAAATTATACCGTTCCGACTTTAGATAGTAGGTAATTAAATGGCCTATTGGTTCAGTGGTTAGTGGGCCTGGCCTTCGAGCTGTGGATCGTACGTTCGATTCCCGCTCGGGTCAAATATTTTCATAATCAGCACAAGTATTTGTTCTTTGCCAGGGTGTACGACATATTTATAAAATATACATATACATACGAAGTTTGCAAGCCGCCTGCAAAGCAAATATAGCACAGATATTGCTTGGTTTGGAATTGGACTGTTTGGTTTAGAGATGTTACCGTCTTAAATTCCCGAAGGAGTCAGCAGAGGAATGTCTCTACCTATCCCTTCTGGACGTTTTATCTGTCTCACCATGAAATAGAGGATGAACCTGTTGCCATGTATAGGGCACAAGTCGGGACTCCTAGTTACTGCTAGAGATTCACTAGGAAGTAGAAGCTAATAGAAGAAATATTTATGATATTATCATTGAAAATCTGATCCCAACTCGAGAAAAGACTTTCTTATGGTAAACAATTAGTTTTTACATACCTATACATATAATAAAATACGGGTATTTCTATCCCGTAAGGGACTTGGCATGGTGATATGGTCCTATGTATCTCTAAATGAAAGTGTATAGATAATATGTATATAACAATAAAATTCAAAATCCTGGTGTTTCACAGGCAGATATTTTGCCTGTGTGGGAGATAAACGTACAAAATTCGAGTCAGTTATAAGTACTGTTTCTCTAATATCTGATTGGATGTTGTGATAATATTTATTTACTGAACTATCACCATCATCATCATCATCAGCATATCTCAGTCCATTGCTGGTCATAGGCCTCCCCCAATGAGCGCCATCGCGCCCTGTCCTCGCCTTGTCGCATCCAGAACATGCCTTTCGCAGATGTATACTGTCGAAATATTCTAATTAAAATGGCTTGTATTGAGGGTAGACAGATTGATGAGGGTCGTCTTACCAAGCTCCTTGTTGCCGTTGAACAAGTTCTTCAAATCAAAGGTGGAAGATTCTATATCGTACTTGTAGGTGGGCGCGGTCAGTTTCAAGTGTTCGCCTTTGTCGTCATCGAAGTGTACCAGTTTACTGCTGATCTCCACTTCTATGTTTCCTTCACATTGATTAACATTGATATGTTAAAAACGGTCAAGAATGTTAAGTTATTTGGGATTAATTAATAAATATATTTAATGCAAGGTTTTGTAAAAAGTCCTACTTAAAAAAAACGTAACATAGCCCCCATAATACCCAAAGGGTTGGCAGAGGAGTGTAGTATACCCCCACGTTTCACCAGTTACGTTTATGTCCCACTGGAATAGGTGGTGGGTCTATTGCCATACACGGGGCACACATCCAGACTCCGAGTCACCACTAGAAATTCTAAATTAGAAAAATCCAATAGTACTCGACCCGGGATTTGAAATCAGGACCTCCCGATCGGCAGTCGCTCTTGCAATCACACAACCAACCTGGCAGTCGATACGAAGTCCTACTTATTTTTTTTTAATATTCAATATAAGTAACATCATTTATAATCAAAATATGACCTGTCTTAGGCATATAATACTTACCTACTCCTTTTCTCCCATCCGTGCAGTAGCTATGTTTGATAAACACAAATTTTACTCTTGTCTTATTCAAAATATGGTATAAAAAGTAAGCTTACGAGTGTTAATAACTGCATCTCCATTTCCTCTAATGGGCAGGATCAGGATCTGGCCGTCGGCCTCGTATTGGGCGGTTAAACTTATGTTGCCCTTGAAGGCCAACATGAAAGTATCTTCTTTTTGGCCGACTGTAATCCTGCATTTAAAAAGTTATGTGAGGAATTTTGTGACAGTCATCATCATCATCAGCCTTTCTTAGTTCACTGCTGGACATAGGTCTCCCCCAAAGGGGGTTTATGCCCGTTTTGTGACAGTATCAATGTTTTAACAACATAATATCTTTGTTTGTATCATGTCTCCTCCAATGACGGAATAGAATTCGTGCCGAGGAAAATATGTTAATAAATGTTATACAGTCCGTCAATACATTATTTATTTCTTTCAATAACCCATTGTTAAATTAACGGAATGAAAATTGTCGGTCAAATTTATCGACCGTGGCTATGGAATACTCGTATGTGATAGTTGATTCAATAGTTTCTTAAATTATGATGTAATAATAATGTTTTAATTGGAAGACCATGGTATATAATAGCTGCTATAATGTCTAATAAATAAATAAAAGTTGGCGGCTTCATTAGGTCCGCACTTGATCTTAGGATAAAAATATTGGATTGTGTTTGAAATAAACTATTAAGACTGTCTGGGTTTTAATAATCTACATATATCTAATCTATAATAATAATCAATTCATATATACATATAGTGATATTCGTAGGTACATGAATACTCTTATCTCATTGGATAATTGCAATCTCATTTCATAATTGCATTCATTTATAAAAGTGTAACAGTTTAACTTACTTGAATTCTGTGAGCTTAGAGTTGCTGAGACCGTGCATGGAAGCATTCTTGAAAGTCAGTTTCAGACCACTGCCGTCTATGATAATGTCATCCAAATTCAGGGGATCTATAGAAGCTACTTTCATTGAAGGAATACCTTTCGTAAATTGAGGAAGACTTTTCTCTATCTGTTCCTTGATACATTTGGCGAAATCATCATCCTTAAAATTACAAGGCGTGATGTAGTCAGCTGCAACAAACAATAATATTATTACGTACGTTTTACCTATTAACAACAATTATCAACAACATCATCACACCTCTATTTATCGCACGGGGTAAGCAGAGTAATGTAGCATTCTCATGTTATGTCGAGTTATGGAATGCCTACTTGCGTCCTGTGTAAAAGATGACGAGCGTATTGAAGACACCGAGACAAAAATCAGAATCCTTGAGACCGGGACTTTCAAGTTAGAAAACCTACGATATGATATTCTTTGTCTGGATAATTCTATTTTTATAATGAGACGAGACCCGGGTACAACTTTACATGATAAGCATTAATTTATGAAGCTTTTAATTCCATAACTATATGTAAGTGTATTCGTACCTAATATTTTTATATCATGCAGTAATATTTGTTACAAAACGTGATTGACTTTATTATCATATTGTTGGATCGATACTTCATCACTTGTAAGGTATTATTATTGATTATCTACTTCTAATACCCACTATAATTATATCGCAATATATTAAACCTTTTATTAAATACAAATTTATCTTATTTCTCTTCAACTGAATTACAATTACGTAGATGGTTTTAAACATAATAAATAATAAGAAATAAAAAAATAAAGAACGTGCAAAGTACATTAAGATATCTTTTGTTCAAGAAGGTACTGATTTATTACATTAGGTACTATTATATTTTAAAATTTTATATATATTGAGTTATATACGATATTAAAAATGTATATTATGTATAGGGAAGAAAACATAAAAGACATTCGAAGCAGAAATATACTTACAAATCTTAAAGAAATCTCAAATATTGTAGTTTCTTAAACCTTAATTTTTTTCTTTGCATACTTTGCATTGAATCAAGATATCGTAATAATATTTTATTAAGATAAGGGATAAATATTTAAGAAGGAAAACTAAATAAAATACCTGAAGCTACTGCGCGTATTGGCATTCTTTGATTTTATTTATATTGGTAGTTCGATTACTCAACTAAAACAAACCAAGTCATTGTTTTGACGGTAAACGATATACATGAGACATATTTGGTACATCATGCATACGTTATATAGGTAAGGTCAGATTCAAATAATGTATGAATTTAAAATTATTTTTCACTATATCGGGCTCGTGAACAATTTTTGAACAATACAGTCAGTTACGCGTAGTTTACGTTAATGAAATTGAATGTTAAATTGTCTTCGACTACTTTTTTTCATAATTATAACACCATTTTTATTAAATTCAAATAATTATTCTTATGAATATAAGTTCAGTGACGTGGTGCACATAATCATCCACAGATTCATTTTCGTTTGCTTTTATATGTATAAAGTATTAAATCTGATGTTGAGTAATGGTTGCAGCCCATGCATTTTATTTATTATTTTATTATTATGATTTACGTTTATACTCAAAACATATTATACGAACTTCGAAAACGGACGATAAGACGCTTTTGTGCTGAACAATTGAATGGTACAATTATGAATACCTACGTCTTTTCTCAGCGTATGTCCAGGTACAATTTATGCCGTCATTCAGTGTACATATCAATGATTCATGCCATTTGATATGTGAAATGTCCGATTAGTAGAGAGTAGTATGTTTTATTTAATAGTGGGTCATATACTTTTTAATCTATCTTCGAATCCATACATGTACGTATCTTTATTTATATTTTCGAAATACCAATATCCAGGATAAGACTTACGTATTCCATAGAAAACTATCAAAGATGATTAGAGATGATATTTATGAGGACGTTTAACTTTAACTTTGAAACTAAAATGAGATAAAGAGATACACATAATATGTAATATTATTAAGACGTAAATAAGGAAGATTGCTTACGTATTCGAAGCGGATACGAAAGTTTCATAGGCTTAAGCATTTAGGTACGCAAGATATTGGAAGGGCGCGTTAACCAAAGCAATACAGGGTGTTACATGTAGTATAAACGAATATTCGTAAATATTACCGCACTGCTACAATACATTCAGCGGTCGAAACCAGGTGTTATCTTTCACAATATTCATCAAATCATGTGGATGTATTTATATCTTGAAAATATTATCTATAGATTAATTAATAAACTGTACGTTACGCTGTTTGCTAACTAAACTGTTTGCTATTTCCAGTGTTCGAGCAAGAAAAGCTGGTTTAAATCTTTTGCGGCCATGGTGAAAAATAATAGCAGTTGATTGACTCATTTGCAATTATTTTTATATTTTGTTGTATGATACGTCGTCTATTTCAATACAATAAGTCTTTATAATTTATTCTTCACACGGTGCCGATGAAGGCATCCGTCGACGCGCATACATTTTAATCAGGTGAACTATTTTATTAGTTATTTAGTAACGTAATATTTTTTTTCAAAAGTATTACTCTATTGTTTATCATTATCTTTAATAAATTAGCGTATTTAAGATTAATTATTAGTTATTGTACTTGTAAAACGTAAATTATTGATAGACTAGCTCATCCGACATATAAAGATATATACAAATTTCAGTAAGTTTTAGGTGACCGTTTAGTAAATACGTAACTTTACGCTTATAAAGGGTAGACAGAGAAGTGTAGTACACCCATTTCACCAGTTACGTTTAAGTCCCATGTAGTTAGTTAGCATTTCACCAGTTACGTTTAAGTCCCATGGAATAGGTGGTGAGCTTATTGCCATACACCGGGCACAAATCCAGATTCCGTGTCACTACAAGAAATTTTAAATTAGAAAAATCGATTCTAGTATACTATAACTACTACTACTAAGATTGTCGATTTAAGTATACTACTGTATAGTTATTACATTTTATACTCATTTATGATCGAAAATGCGTTAAAAAATCACTTTGTAAATAGTGTAATTGAATATTCCGATTTTGTTTGTAAGTGCCTTTCCAGGAGCATAATTTTTTTGAAGTTTCTGGGTACATTTTCCATATTCTTGATAAAAAAACTTCTCTACATTTCCTTGCTACTAGACTCACATTCGAACTGTTAATGAAATTTAGAAACAATACATATCGCTATAGCCGTTCTTAAATGATGCCGTTCTCGAGTCTTACCAAAGAAAAATATTTCATTATTGTTTATGCCCATTAGAGCTACGAATATCGTAATAGTCTATGGAAAGTATTCATTTTCACTTAAAATATTGTACAATTTTGTTTTAACGCTCGGTTTAAATTTAATCGTGTTTTCTTCTTACGGCTCCATTAACTACGAGATTTCTTAAGCCAAAAACAGCAGTGACTGTTCAATATTTTTATCTGAAGATGATTTGAGTAGGTGCCCAGGATTTTTATTTATATTTCATTAATAGCATTAACAATGGGCGGAAATGCAAAAAAGGTTCATAAGGTATTTTAATTTTATTCACAATGTCATACGTAAAGTTTGAAGATATATTAATTAAACAGTACAATAAAAATGTCGATTGATAACTTACGTAAAATATTATCTTCAGCGAACGCGCAAGCGACGAGCGACACGAGGGCCATATAATAAAAGAACGACTGCATTTTAAATTTAAACGAAAAACTATTATAATATAATTTACAAATTACACAGGACCAATGAGTATTTATCACGGAGTTGACACCCACTGTCTGTGGACAGGTTCCGTGCTTCTTATTTATGTTATAGTACGCTGACTCGGCGCTGGGATCCTTGGAGCGCTTTTTGTAGCAGCGACCACGTCAGCGGTTGTTTTCATCATTTTTTTTTCTCGTATTACAAGATAAGTTTTTTTTTTTACAATAAATGGTGTTCACTTACAATTAAATCACAAGACAAATTTTATTTCAATAAATAATTATAATTGGTTACCATTAACGTACCTATTTCACCATTAGGTACAAACACATTTTCCGCTTTATTGAAAGGTTTACTTTATTTAAATTTATAAGGAAATAGATGCGATCTTCAAGAATCGTCATATAATTTGTTTAGAATTTCAATATAAGGGCTTCAATTTATAATTCTGATAAAATTCTAAAATTATCACTCCTAAATTATTACTACCAACTAGGCATACCTACTTACTATTATATAATCGAAATCTTTTTTCCGGCTGAAATAATTAAGGTTAGTAGTTAACTATGAACAGTTATCTGCAGCCTCTCTCCAAACCGCATGTCCAGCGTGGAGATTACGGGCATAAACTCTCCTTTGGGGAGGCCTATGCCCAGCAGTGGACTGAGATAGGCTGATGATGATGATAGTTATGTGCATGTGATTCAATGGATTAAAACTAATGAATGTGTCTACTTTGAACTGGCAACTCTTGATTAACGTTAAAAAATATGTACCTGGACGTCGAAACAATTCAGTAATTATAATTTTAAATTAGTTAGGTACTATAGAGAATATTGGTTGTGTCCGCCCGTCTAACCGAACGATCAACTTTAAACAAAAAATGTATGATGTTTTACGTTAATCAGTTTTTTACTAACTTTTTTACGGGTTAAAAAATTATCGTAATATTCCTTTTTTATTAATAAAGTACGGCATTTCACGAAACTTTAGTTACTGGCTGATTCTGGATAGGCCTGCAGAGTTGGCTCGCAAATAACCAAATAAGACAAATTCTTATGAGGAGCAATCTGTACATTATTACGGTTTACGGGTTTCGGAATAGGAAGAATGAGCACTCCGTACGAAGAGTCCGCTAACAGCCGAAGTGGACTTGTGAAGTTGCTGATATATTCAATACGATTTCCGCAACTATGACGAAGGATACACTCAAGTTTTGTTCAAGCCCTTCTTTTATTAGCCGTCCTTGCTTCTGCAAGGCATTTTCTGCAAGGCATTAATAGGCTTTTATTTTTTATAGTCGTTTAAATGGTTTAAAGGTATTATAAAAAACTGTACATACCTACACATAAAAAAATTACAATTTCCGTTTGGATCACAAAAAATGCTAAGGATGCTAAAGAATAAAAATGCAATATTATAGCGTGAGACGCCCGGAGACAAGGGACCCAAAAGTTGTGTGAACATAAAAAGTGTCATTTGATCATTTTTTACATTAATTATTATTTGGATCGACATAGAATGGATCATTTATAACCGGTCCATGATAGTAAAATATAAATTAACGATTGAGAGCATCGATTTATACGTACTTTGGACCAATGTATAAAATTTTGTTATCCATCGTACGTCGTACATATGTGGTATACATATGTGGTACACATACACAATGATGGATTTTTTTTTTACAAGACTATGTTAAATAATATTTGTTACAATTCTTGACAGACCCTTGTTTTTGCTTTCGAATTGTAATATTATATTACCAGATGTCTGTTACAAATGGCATCTATACATTTTTAAATTACAATTTATATATCAAACGTACATAGGTGTATAAAAATAATAATAAAAAAATCGACCGTTTTATCATTCCACTGTTGGAATATGGGTCTCCTCTCATAATGAGGTGCGTGTTGGCAAACTTCACAAATCTTTTTCACATCACACTTTCAAATCACACTTTTTTTTGAAATTTTAAGGTGTGCAGGTTAAGACGAGTAGGTATCTTTTTTCAAGAAGTGGATTTTAAGTTTAAATACCACTTGCTAATGGTGAAGGAAAACACCGTGAAGAAACCTGCACAACTTAGAATGTAGGTATATATTTAATAAATAAATATTGCAAATTAAAATAAACATTAATATGACTTCGACGCCGCTTTTGTTAGTAACTACCTATCTTTATTTTCAATAACTATGTTTATAATAAACCACATTTTTTATAATCCTTTTGAAAGTGGTAAGTACATACAACATTCATAATTATTATTTGTTAATGCTTTAATGACGCAAGGCACATCTTCGTGCTTATTATTTTTGACATTGACATTCGATAGGTTATTTTTTTTTAAACGATCAAATTGTTGTAACTGACTGCTAAATTCTATATAGATTCCTAAATAATTCCACTTGGCTGATGGTAGGTACTGTATATTTAGTAGGTATTATTTTACGACTTAATAATATGAAAGACAAAAATTAATGCCTGGAAATTTTGCATTTCGCTCCGTAAAGTGCACTGACCGTGAAACCACTAAGTTTTTATGAACTCTCTTTTGTATTATCTGTATCTCGTATTGTGTTAGTTATTATATGCTATTTTATATTTGTGTTAGTTATTATATGCTTTTTATTACCGTATCTCGCAGGTGATAGACAAAATAATCAATTGTTCAATACGTTATTACCATTATTAAATATTACAAAATGAAATGTACACAAATATAACCTTGCGCTGACACTGAAGAGCATTGCGAATATATTCGCGGGTCAATGATATTTTGTCCTTGTTCTTAAATCGATATTAAAGGATTTTTTTTCTGTCCATTAAAGGAACAACCCTAAATAATTTTCTGCCTTCAGTATTGAGAATCGTATGTTAAATTTCAATGTTCTTTATGGAATTTAATTAGGTGGAATTTACAGTACAACATATTTTTATGGAATTTAACAAATGTTTACGCTTATTAAATATTCATGGAATGGATGTAAATAACATCGAGATAGGTATATATTTATATGTACATATGTACTTTATCAGCCGTCTGGTTACCGTAGCACACGTACTTATGTAGTTTCGTATCAAATGTCCTTGTGTGCCCAAGATATTATTAATACTATATTATGTTAAAATATGCCCAGATTTTAGTCGTTATATACAGTGATATTTTCGTATGACAAACATTTAACGAACATCAGTCGCAACGTTCCTACATACTATCTATACTTATTAATAATGACCCGTAGTCCGGTCATCAGCATACAATGTCACCCAAGAGGCATCAATAAACATTTTTCCCTTGTCTCGTCGTTATACGACATTGCTAATTGAATTTTAAAACATTTTCTACGTAAGCTATTTACAATGACATCTGTTTTCGCGATTAATTTACGACGCTGTTGTGAATTTGTTCCGATCAAATAAGTTGTAATTAGCATAGGAATTATTATTGAAATTATCCTTTAAAAAATAACAGAAATATTCAGTTTTTGTTATGTTCAGAATAATACAAAAATATTTAAATGCTTAGTTTGAAATTTGTGCATTTCAAATTGTTTACAGGTAGTCAGGTCCTGAGGTCGAGTGGGTATTGCCATGAGTTTGTCATTGTTCATGTATAGGGGTGATTGACTATCATGTATAGCGGAAAATGTTGTTACTAGGAAAGAAGGAAAAAGTTACGCTACGTGTATCAATACTCTCTGTAAGATCACGCCATTACTTTAGGATTATATTCGGCCGTTGTCATTTTCAAATAGAACTGCATAATTATGTAGATCAATAAGTGTTTAAGCAGATCGGTTAACTTAGACTTGTTTTCACAAGCTGTGAAGCCATCCGTAGCCTGTAATGGCTTGCAGATACCATCTGTATTGTTATGCAAAAATCAGTTAAACCGGTAATTCAATTCGGTATATTTATCCCGATATATACGTTTAAAAATAAACGTTTTTAATGGATTTTTTGGCGTCTCTACCTATTAATTATGCTGTAAAATGGGACTTTCGAGGCGTAAATACACTATTTCGATTATTTTTTATTAAATTTTAAGGCCTTTATAACTCCTAATTAATGTATCAGAAACTTCTCAGAGGAAATTCAAACGGCTGTAATTGTAAGAAAAAAATATTAACATTTTCGTAGTACGAAATGAAGCTTTTTGTGAGTATTTCAATTAAGCGTTGTAAATCTTAATTTAGCTTATCTATATTACGATTACTATTTTCTTTTTCGTAACGACTACGCCGAGCCTCGTTTATATGCCGGCCAGTGTGTCGATTGACGTGCCTGCCAGAAATTACAAGCAAAAATTGAAACGTACACTTTAATCGCACTGAAAGATCAGGTAGTCGCGTGTAGATTACACTTCGCGGAGTTCATGGCGATGGCCTCAAACTGCCTGGTCGCAAGTTTCATCTAAATCGGGCTAGCGATGGACTGACCGGTCGTTATTTGTTATGCTTATTAATAAATGTTAAAAATAAAATGCAATATCTAGTGATTTAACTGTATCATTAAAGTTCTGTTCTAATGCCTTTGCTAAATCTTTTTAATATACAATGCCCGGTCAGCGGTTTAAATAGTTTGTGAACTGGCCATTGAGTCATGAGCTGTGGGCAACATACCCATCCAGGAAAAAAAATAGTGTGACGAGGACAATTGTTAGTTTAGTTGGGGTGAAATTATAGCTCAAGTTCTGCTTAATTTATGATTACATTATGACTTGTGAGTTTCTCAACACATTATGTAATATATCAAATAACTTGATTCTGTATATATCAAGTTATTTCATATATTATTATGGATCATTTTTGGAAGTAGAAAAAATAAATTACATAACTGTAACACTTTCTTTCGCAAAATGTAACAATGTTCGCTACTCGTTCAACGCTTGATATGACAACATTGCTTTATGATATAGCCTCGGAATAGTTATCGACATCTACAGTAATGGATTTCTTTTATCGAACTAATCGTGGCAGGAGCCGATAATAATTTATCTATGTATATTATACAATAAACATATCCATGAATAATTTTAATTCAAACTTAGTAGAAATTTTATCCTGTACGAATAACTACACAAACACGCTTTCCTATGAAATGCTCATAATCCTCGTCATTATCAGCAGCAGTTTTATGGTTGTTAAATTGAAAGATGGTTTAAGGCCATAGATCTACCTCAGTAACGACGGGCGTATAGGTACATACTCGTAACGCTTTAGAGAAATCTAAAGTTCCTAATGATGTTTTCTTTCAGATAATGCAAGTGACTTTTGATCTTAAAACTCACATTGTTAGGATTAGAACGCAGGACCTCGGGACTCGGAGGCTGAATTTTAAATCACTGGGCTGTAACTGCTAATATACATAGCTTGATAAAATCCTCTGAGATTAGATTGACAGGCTGATAACCAAATCAACTGAACCTCACTTCATTTTGGTTCTCCTATCTCACTGTCTTCATTAGATGATTTAGATACTCATTTTCCCAAAATTGTGAAAGATTATTGTTTCTATTTGAGCAAATATTGAATTTTTAATGTTTCTTGCTCATTTATAAGAAATGTTCTGTATTTCTCGAACTTTTACTGTTCATGGCCGTCAAAGAGCATATTTCTGAATTTTGTATAAACGTGATTGAATGGCTTGTTTTCGGTTTTCCGTAGACAACTAAACTATAATTTCATATTTAGAGAAAAATATGTTTGTAGCATGAGTATAGTTTCATCATCATCATCATCACCGGCCTGTTTCACTCCACTGCTGAAGTATAGATTCGTGTTTTTGTAATTAATATTAGAGTTACCTATATACATCTAAAATGGCTATATGGCTACTCGTTATAACTTAATAACACAATATTTATCCCGGTGACACGATCAAGACTTTTACATGCATAATACAGACGTGATATATA
>DWEC01000996.1:0-14531 GCA_018245735.1 Microceris miodesmiata
TGGCAAAATTCTGTGCTAAGAGCATTTAGGGACTTATTATAAAACGTGTTTGTCATCGACACGCTAAGAAGAAGAAGAATGTAATAAACATCTAAATTGACTCTCTACCTGGTTACTACAGTTCTAACATTATTTCTGTTTACCATTTGTCTATAGAACTGTTTTTCATTAACATATTGGTCACAATGTAAACTGATTTCCTTTTACATCTTGACTTTGTTAGTAGGTAGTAGGTAAAACATAGATACCTGCCTAGTAACTGTTTTTTTCTGTATCTATATCATATATAAAATGAACTAGGTATTTATTGAATATTCAGAGTGCTGGGCTCGGTCCTTACAAACATTTGTATAAATTTCCAGTCTTTGGTTGTTGTGTGTCTGTTAACAAGTTTGATATCTAGATTGTTTAAGTGATAAGGTTGTTCAATAGAACACCTTCAGAATCTTTTTTGAGGTTGAGTTAGTGGGCCGAATAAATATTAGATAATATGTTAATGACTGGACCAGTTGATTGTACTGGTGGTTACAGTCTCAGTCTACTATGCTAAAGGTCTTGGGTTTTATTCCCACCTTATATATGTATTTGTGTGACAAACAAAAGATAAATGGTTGTTCTTTATACGTTTATGTATAGAAATGTATATAAATGTATGACTATCAAGTGTCTGGTCAAATTCAACTACCTAAATTAGGACTACCTGAGTGATTGTTGTCTCAAGACATAAATAGGAACATATGCTGTCTTCACAGGATGCCGTTCATCAAGTTTCAACCTGGAGGGCCGATCCTTGAGCTTATGGAGCTCATCCCGCCATTGTGTTGTTGCAAGGATTCAGGACATTTCCATTGAACAATTCATTGAGATTCGAAGCAAAGCAGGAGCCTTAATCCTGGTGTTGCCAAAGAATGACACCCTGATGACTCCAGATGAGATTGAGGTTTGTGTCATTATGCATGTGTGTTTGTATATGAAAGAAAGAAAGAGAAAATAAACCATTAGTTTTCAGATTTATGTAACATGTCATACAAAGAAGGACACCAAATGGTGAGGTTTAAAAAATTTAGAAACTATGCTAATAGTTACAGAACATAAAAATATGTGAAAAGGGTTACAGTCCACTGTGTTGTGAGTGTAATGAACTGCATGTCCTGTTTCTCATTGTGAAACTGTTGTACATTTACTGTATTTAGGTGGGTTGGAATCGTGTTCACAGTACAGATTAGTAAACATATATATGAAGTAAGATATATCTTTTGTTTGTGGTGTAATGATCAATGTACTCGTATTAGACTAACCAAGGACAGAATCATTGGTGCTCCTATTGGCATCAGTAGCATTCCCAAGATGTTTAACATATGCAGATTTTGTTACAATGTTTTCCTCTACTACCAGAATTTAATTGCATTAAATTGAAATAAAAGTTTTTGCAAAATTATGTACATATAAGTTTATTGAAAGGTATAGTTAATTCTATAAATAGGTGTCACCTCTGCATTTCAATATTGATAAGGCATGAATAGTGTACAGATCAAAAAATATTTCAGATATGTTATGGTTTATAATTATAGCATGTACATCTCCTGGAGGCTGTGATGGCTCAGCAGGAGATCAACATTCCAGTATATTTTGCTCCATGGCAGCCAGTGTTTGATGAAATCCTCAAAGACTTGCAGCACAGTTTTATCACTGATGAGAAGGCAGCCACAGCTCTGCAGGCCATGATAAAAACTGTATCATCAAATGGATACCAGATCTGTAAGTATACTTAATATTATTCCAGTTGTGTTAATGGAGTGGATTTATAGTTCTATTATAGTATTGTCTTACTATATTTTTATTACTGTTATACACAATAATGAATGTTATACACAAGAATGTTTATTCTATGCATTCATATTATTTCAGCTGTGTCTGCCTCGAGCCCACAGAAAATTGACTCAAAACCGGTGACCATCCATGGGAAGTTGCTTGGAAGGTTTGGCACAGCACAGACAATTATTGTGGCTGCTCATTATGATGCATTGAGCATGATACCTGTAAGTATAAAAAAGTAACACACCTTTACCCCCTTAGGTGTAAGCAGAGTTCTGTAGTATCAAGTACTTGTACATCTTACCATGGAATAGGTGGCTAGTTTATTGCCATACAATGTGCACCATTTCTGCACACTTTCTGCTTCTCTGTGCCACTACTAGAAATTTTACTAGAAAAAGTTAGAGAAATCCTAATTAACACCGCCTAGAAATAAACCTTAATTAATGCCACTTCCACTGCTCTTGTTTCTGTTGTGTAGGAATCAAATTATCTTTCAAGCTGATATCGCAACTCATCTTATTATAACACAATTTCATATGACATATTTTATATTGACTAGATATAAAAAATTAACTCCTATGGAATAATGTGGCATTAGGATTATTAATTATTAGAAGCAGCCATGGGCCCTTCCTTGCCTTACACTTATGATTTTAGGTCAAGGGTGGGGCAGGAGGAGGTATGAAATTCAAATCCTGTTACACGCCAGTTACCTTACAAAGTCATGTCCATTTTTTAAACTACCCACCTTAAAACTGTCCATAATGTTCTTTGAAGTGGGAGTGAAGTCAGCCAACCTAATTATTGCAGTTTCTATCAATTTCATTCTAAGAAAAGATCCGAATTAGAGAGTCAAATATTAAAAATATTGCTGATAATTTCATTACAGGAGCTGTCTAAAGGAGCGGATTCGAACGCCTCGGGTGCCGTGGCGCTTCTGGAACTTGCTAGAATTTTCTCCCGATTGTATTCAACAGTTGCTGTCAGAGGAGGACCGTCAATAGTGTTTGTGCTGACATCTGTTGGACACTCATTAAACTACTTCTCTATTAAGAAGTGGCTGGAGGAACAGTTGGATTCTGCTGATACTACACTGTTACAGGTTAATTATTATAACTGTAATCATTATAATAAATCTTTTAATTGCTATTTGTATAGCATGTCTCAATTTTGTATTATTGGTGGTGATGTAATGTTTTAAACCATTAAACACTGAGAAATGACTGAGATTTATAAATACTCATGAAATGGTATAGCTCAAAATATATTATTTTTCAATGTATGTACTCATATATTCTCTCACTGGCTCATTAACTTAATGTTTATACTGAAATCTAGTGAGCATTTGCAGTACTACTTTCTAGTACTCTAGTATGTTCGTAAATGCCAATTCTGTATTAAGTAAATAAAATTTATGTAATTTATTTCTAATATCCACAGGATGTTTCCTTTGCAATGTGCCTGGATTCAATATCATCTCCTTCCCTCACTATGCATGTATCAAAACCACCCAAGCCTGGCAGCGCGTCCCACTCCATCAAGTCACGGCTGGACGTGCCAGTGGTCCACAAGAAGATCAATCTGGCGGACGAGGTGCTGGCGTGGCAGCACGAGCGGTTCAGCATCAGACGGATGACTGCCTTTACGCTCAGCTCCCTGCAGGTGAGTTCTGCTGAAGTTATCAATGTTGACAGATTACACTGTCTTAACTATTTAGCTGTAGTTAGAAGTTAAATGACACAGTTTTTAAAAGAGAAGTTTCACCCAGAAATGTTAAATCTGTAATGTTTTTTAATGAAATTTTTTATGTTATGTGTCAATCCAAATTATTATTGTTAATAAAAAGTGTTGTTTGTTATTACCTGTGTTGTGCTGTTATTAACTCTAAAATATTCTCTGAGAATATAAAAAATTATTAGAGAGCATAGTGATCATATTTTTGTCAATATACTCCATTTATTCTATATTATTGATAAGTTATTTAATACTAACCACATATTCCATTGAGTGACTCTACATAACTGGAGAAATGTTGGAATGTACTGCACTTCTCTGTCCACCCACTCCTTTGGATGTGTAAATATTTAAATAAAAATTTCATTTGACAGAGCCACAAAGACCCAACGAGGAGCACCATACTGGACACACCATCGGAGGCCTCACTGAAGAACTTGGTCACCAACATCGCCACCATCGCCCGGGCGCTTGCATCACATATATACAACCTGACAGATGAAGTAAATGATGAAGATGCCTCACTATATGATGATGCTCTGGTACCTGATTATTATTATTATTTAATTAATACTATTGCATAATAATATTACTAAACGTAATAGCATGCCTGCAATCACCGAAGGGGTAGGCAGATGAATGTAGTACACCCCTACAACGGAATAGTTGGGGAGCTTATTGACATATACTGGGCACACATCCAGACTCCGGGTCACCACTAGAAATTCTAAATTAGAAAAATCCAATAGTATCCGACCCGGGATTTGAACCCAGGACCTCTCGATCGACAGTCGCGTTTGCAACCACTTGACCAATGAGGCAGCCATAATGTTATTTAATTAATAAATTATTGTATATTAATATATTATGTTGTTACTGGATTATTTTTGCATTACGAAAATACGTACTGTATCACGCAGGTGGGGTAGAGGGCGTTCACGGTGACTCTTTATTTAAAGCGGTCTTGGGCTAAGTGTTCGATACTGGCGTCATATAATTTTTTTTAGATTAAATGAACTTTTTAGACTTTGTTGTTCAGTCAGTGATCTCATATGTGTTATTTACAGAGTGTAGATGAAGGTGCCGTCAAACACTGGTACTATTACCTGGCATCGCAGTCCAGAGCGCCGCAGATCATCACTGCAGGACCTAATTCTGGTAAAATGAATAATATTTTTCGTCTTCAATATTGTAGGTAGATTACGAGATAATTAGGGAATGCGGTGCAGTGGTTAGATACGAAGAACTGAAGATCGAGCGCGGTGGCGTGTTATCGGGGCTTACGTCCAGCAGTGGCCAGAAACGGGTTGATGATGATGACGATAATGGTGCAATGGCAGGATATAAGCGATTAGTGAAGCGAATTGATGCAGGCGTGTTTGCCGGTAAGATTTCGAGTGATAAGATATCTCAGCATGCATTAGCCGAAGTAGTCATTACTCATATTTGTTACTTGTTTTACTGTTTAATAAATTCTATACAATGGGTTTAATATAGATTTTATTATAAAACAATAATTCGTTTACACATTGAAGTAAATCAATAATAAAGTATATAGTGAATGTCAGCATCGCAAACCGAACAAGTCGGTGATTAATAAATAATAAAAGTGAGAAGCGGGCGGAGGGCGGTAGTGTGTTGCTTGTGGTACCGGTGCGGTGTGCGGTGTGTGCGCAGGCGCGGCGGCGGCGCTGCAGCGCGCGCTGGCGCGGTCGGCGCAGGCGGCGCGCGCCGCGCACGCGCCCGACCGCGCCGAGCCCGAGTACGCGCTCTACGCGCCCACCGCCGCCACCCTGCACATATACAGGTCACACACACACACACACACACACACCACACGCTCTGCCTCACCACTACCTTTCTCATATATGTGTGCTTCTTTGATACTTCACTAACGTCTTCATGTCTCTACCTTGAGGTGTTTTCACTATGACTTTTTTATGCGAAGACATAACCATTTGTCACGTTTTACGGATTTATGATATTAATTTATTTATACTCTTTCTTGCATTGCGTATATCTAATCACTTTCTATGTCTACAAACGACTCCATTTTTAAAGAAAAATTCTTCGACAAGTACAAAATGCAGCATATACAACTCTTTTGCCACGCAAAATATCATCAGTACACATTGCTTCTACCCGACACAGGAGTAAATAAAACGCAGAAGCCTTTGAATTTGAAAGAGACATATTTAAAACGAGTAACTTTTATTTCCAGTGTTAAACCAGCCATCTTCGAGTTGGTGCTCACAGTTGCGATAGTACTATACCTGACAGCATTCTACGCAGCGCTCCAAGTATTCCCGACGTTCTACAAACACTTCGCTGGATTCGTCGCCTCCAACCACCAGAAGGAACACTGAACATCTCAAGGTCTGTAAAACATCGGCATATAATTTGAAGTTCTGACACACTTGTATACTGGGATAATGACTGTTCTTGAGCTCACACTGAATGCCGTCAAGTATTGTCAGAAATCTTGATATCTAATTTATTAACCCCTTACAGGTTTTTTAGATAATGTTAGCCCATTTTTTCAACTTCCACCAATCCATTGCCTACTAAAAATCAAAGAGTCTAGTCTCTAACAAGTAATGAAACCTAAAAGGGTCTTTTTACCATTTTCCAAATAGTTAAAACTCTTGTAATAGGGTTGTAAGTGAGAAACATCCTTATAAAGGGAATATATTTACTATATGTGGCATTAATGTTGAGACTGGACTTCTAATTGTGGTCGTGAAACATTGATACATGTAAATATCAATTATATATGTGTGTGTGCTCAAATTAAATGCCGATAAATAGGTATATTCTTAAGTTCATAAGAAAAGTTTGACTCCATACAGATCTTGTGTATTGAAAATGTATTAACGTACGTTTTGCAAATTATAACTTTTTTTAAATTTTCTGTGTGAGACAAATGACGAACAAGTTTTTGGCAAGTTTTTTATGAAATTAAAAATATTTACTACGCGGTATATACACACTAGAATCGATTTAATTTATGAAATATCGACAAAATTCAATACTTTATTTCTATTGTATCGATTTACGTTATCGTCCATAATTATTAATATCGATGAACTATTTAATCTACAAACTGTCACTCAAAATTTAATGTAGTGCTTTTAAACACAATTTGGTGCTTATGTTACCAATATTTGTGAAGATATATGGATATTGATTAAATATATTGATCCCGGACAGTGTTTAATATTAAAAAAGGCAAAGTAGTACCAAAAATTTCAACACCACTATTTAAAAGTTACAAACTAACAAAAACTTCCTTTTTAGTCCATTTGAAATCTTAATTTGACTGTAGCCTAAGAATTTGTCATATGGGCATATTAATATATGCTAAAGTTTTTCCATACACTTACAGTATGATAGAATTATATGCAAAGATAATATCTTTATGAAAAATATCTAGGTAGTTTTGGTAGTAGATGTTAGCTGTGTCGTAGCATTTTTGATTATTACAGTAGAGGTATTCAAATTTTGAAGTGATTGCATATATGTGTACAGATAATCGTGATTTGAATTCTTTTCTGTGATTTTAAAGTAATTACCCGGAATTAATTTGTTCTACATGTTATATATTAAAGGTAAAATGCAAATAAATAAGCATATTGATCAATATTAAAAAACCCAAGCTCACATTGTTGCACTGAAATGTCAGGCCTTATATGAAGTCATAATAAATCTATTAAAATTTATCTGTCAGATCGGAAATCATACTATGTTGAGACTTGTAGTGTGCCTTCATAGCAAACCAATATGACACACAGCTGAATTATAATTCTAATTGTTATTGAGACTGTTTTAAATATCATTTTATAACTTGAACTAGCTGATACAGCGACTGTGAAATATAATGTAGGTGTGTATTTATTCATATTTTTCATTTTATTTCTGTGAACGATTGCTTTTAAGTTCATTTATTTGTATCAATATGCCTGATATTGCAATTGATAAGTTCAGTTTTCGGAATTCTCTGATTCACAAACATTTGGTTTTCATCTGTACGCATGTAAGGCAATTAATACTGTTAAGGTATTTGAAGTAAGTAATAGATATTTAAAGAAAATAAAATAAAATTTACCATTGGAAAATGAGTTAGAATTTAAACAGATTTTGTAATTTTTCTAAAACTACCTTTTCAGTAATGTAGCTTATGAACTTGATCACATTAACAATAATGGCTAGACGTGTAACTTGTCATATTGTGACGATAAATGTAATATATCTCATTGTCTGTCTATTGTCTATTGTTGATATCTATCTATTGTCTTTTTTGTATTGGATTCAAGAATATGTGAGAAATTGAAAAAAAGTCATTTGTGAAAATTTGAAGGTTGCAATAGTTTTACTCTACTTATTTATTATGATCCTGAGAAATTTCACTTTTTATGCCAATATAACTCATATACATATTGCATTGGCATATGGCAGTAGTAATATGACGCCCTGTTAGAAACAGAAATACAGTTACATTAATATGAGTATCGTTTTGTACTTATATTGCGTGTATACTACGTATGTATGTTTCGGTAGTTATACTGATTGCCTGTTTTATACTTATAGAACGATGTATATTCCGTTTTGTTCCACGCTTTTTTCTATCTAAACAGAAATCGTTGGTCGTGTGGTTGCACGTAGGACAGCCGATCGGGAGGTCCTGGGTTCAAATCTCGGGTCGAGTACTACTAGATTTTTCTAATATAGAATTTGTAGTAGTGACTCGTTGTCTGGATCTGTATCCAATATATGGCAATAGGCTCACCATCTATTTCATGGGACGTAAACGTAACTGGTGCAACGTGGGAGTGTACTACACTCCTTGGTAGGCCAAGGAGTCCTTTCGGGGATTACAGGCGTGATGTTACGTTTATATTTTTTATTTATAAGCGTTGAACAATCTAGTTTGTAAAATAAGTACAGTCACCTTATATTATTTTATATTTGTGAAATGATTTATTTAGTCTCAAAAGCTTAAGTAAATAATGTTTTCAATAGATTTGCATTTGTTAATTACATTTTGTTTTTATAATTAGGATATGGTTATGAAAAGTTTTATAAATACTTCTGGGAGTCCTTAGATATACATAATATAGATTAAGACATGTGAAGTCTGCCAACAAGCACTGGGCCAGTGTGGTATACTATGTCATTCATCTCATACTGAGAGGAGACCCGTGTACAACAGATGAACGATAAAAGGCGTTTATGAATAAGAATCAATAGTTTAAATATAGACGTAACTAATTTATGTTAATCTAAAATTATGATTCCTTGTATGTATTGAATGTTAAATTGATTAAAATCGTTCAGTAAATTAAAACAAAATTATATTCCTTCTATGGTGTGCAATGAAATTCATTATAAAAATAAATATCGAAAAATCCTGTTTAAAATGTAAGGATGTTTTTTAGTATCCCTCCTGCAATACTAGTGTCACCGCCAGTGTGTTATTTTTTAAAATCATTTTTGTTACATTAAGTGCAAATTGATGCATTTATCAAAAAGCATAGGCATTTGGACTTTAGATTAATCTATTTTTCTAATGTCAATTTGAAATTTATTCGATTATGTTATTTCACCTAATTTAATATTCACACGTTGTCTAGTATTATTTTGTTTTTTTTTTTTTCCTTTTTTTTAAGATATTCGTTACAAATTTGCATAGTTATAATATACATATAAGTTTGTCATGAATCAAATATTTTGAATGTGTGAAATAGTAAAAGATTTTTTTCTCCAATGGGTTCTTGTACTATTATTGTTTTTTTTTATAACTGGAATTTAAGCGATCAAGTATTTATAATTTTTTTTTGTCTTAAAAAATTAATAAATTGGTCCAATATTGAGAGCGGTAGATTTTTTGCTCCATTCCATTGAAAAGAAGGCATTATGTTGGAATGGTTATGAACGTAACACGTTTTAAGATGTTCGATCGTTTATTAAAAACTATAATATCAAGTCAGTGTGGAGTGTCTTATATACTTTTAAGTTAGACCTGTTTAATTTAATCTGTCGTTCTAAGAGCGTCTGAACGTTTGTTCATTCGTTCAATACCATTCACGAAGCTAATTGCTAAGAATACAACTGGCGATAGGAGAGCGACAGTTGTTTCTCTTATGTAAATGCACTGTTTAATGCATCGTTCTAAGAATGCCTGAATGTAAATGAAAATAAATACGTTGCCACTGTTTTGTCAGTGATAGATTCTATGATTCCTAAACATGATTGGGATCCGAGGTAAGTTAAGAGGGGTAGGTTATCCCCAGTTCATCCAATTTCGCAAAATTCTAAAATGCTTCAATATAACGTTGACAGGCTGAGAGGCATGCCAATTCACCTTTAATTCGAAAACGTTAATATTAAGCCAGAGGATCTTTGTTGTTTCGATATCACGTTTACTTATGTTCGCCGTCCTAGCTTATAGTTCCTTATAATACAGTGAATGCATGTATTAATATGAATAATTATTATATTACGTGGATTATTTGTTTGTATTTCCATATGCTTAGTATAATTACGTGTAATTTATAAATAACTAATATAATTCACTCACAGCCAAGTGTTAAATTTTAATGTGGTGACAGGACTCTCGGCCCAGGGTTCGATTGCCGAAGTACACTAAGCTAATATCTGCCACAAAGCAAATGTCTGCCAATGTTTTGTCCTTGTCTCGAGGTTGTGATAGGCAGACTGTATTAAACATATGAGATGCTACTTATATCTTGAGCGGGAGGTAAACGTTTTGCTCTGGTCTCATATTCCAGTATTTCAAGATTTGTAGTGACCAGTGAACTTGCATTTTTTACATAATAACAAATTTCATACATGTTTATTTACTTCAACATAAACATGTCATATTGTAACCTATACAGTAATACATAAATATTTGTACATACATATCTTCACGCCAAGTCCCTTACGAGGCAGGTAACAGTAATAGTGTATGTTTAATATTTGTAGTACAAGAACCTTAATATGACATATTATTATGAAATATATTTCACTAGTCTGTTTAGAATAGTCAAATTTATCGACAGGTAATATGCCAAAACAAGTAGTCAGATCTGTTGAAAATATACATTTTGGGTGTTGCCACACGCAGTCGATCGAAGGGCAATCGATCGAATCGATTGACGCTGATCAATTGTTGAAAAATTTTGGCAAAGTAAAGATTACAAATAAAAGCCTCTAATGTCAAAACTTTCCAATATACTAATTAATCTATCGATCGAAGTCTCTACGGTGGGTTGTGGTAACACCTTTATACCTATTTTAATAATGTTACCACTCGTTGTGTCGCACATTTGTTTAATTAAAACAGTAATACTGCAGAATATTAATTATAAATATATTTATGATACATATAATTTTTCGACGTTCCGTAGCGATTTGCTATATACTTTATTTATGTAAATGTCCACTGGTTATATATATGTATATTAATAACGTATAGAAATATATCCTCTTCAATATGTTACACTACATTATAAATTGTATGTGTTTAAATTAAAAATTACACCTAGTATATTGCTATCCGTGATATGTTTTATTGTGTTTAATGACATGAACGGTCAATAAACTGCAGTGAATTGAACTCATGGTTTTTCGGATAGTGGGATATTTATTGATTTTTTTTTTCCAAAAAGAATGCTTTTTATATAATATGTAGATGAATAATGTTTAATAATATGGATATGTCGTGTGTTGGGTTAGCGATAATGTGGTATAATAAGTTAGTGAATTTAAAGGCTTACGTGCATTTCGTTCGAATTGCGCTGAACGAGAATTTTAGTGTACAGAACGAAAATAACAGTGTGATATGGCGCGATCGGTTATAGTATGCGATAGGTACACGCGATGTATGAAAATGATTTCACTTTTTAATCGGCGCATTTCAATCTCTATGTGAGTCGGCCTTTAAGAAACAAATTATGATGTTTAAGGTTTATGGTGTATTTATAGTGATATTGTTTTCGCCCCATTGAACAAGTAACGTTTGTTGTAAGGGAAAATGCTGTCTGCATGGTTTTGAAATAAATAAACTATTGTTTTAAAATGTTAAATGGGTTTTTTATTTTTCCCTAACTGGGTAACAAAAGTATATTGGGGGAGGGAGAAAGTGACTAAACTTTTAGAAATCTAATAAGGAGTCCAAATAAATGAGAAGTAACAGGACAGAATATATGTGTAGGATTAGGTTAAACCGAAATGTATGGCTTTGCCTGATGCCAGGGATTATTGTGGTCACAACATAATTCGATATTATAAATTAAAATACATATCAAAGGTAATAAAGGATAATTTTTCCGTCCCTTTTATCGTTTCACTGTTGGACACAGATCTCATTGAACTCAAGTGTTAGGAAACTCGCGTTAGGAAACTTCAAACGTCTTACAAAAACATTTGCATAACTCCAAAGTGTATTGATGTCCCCACGCCGTTTTCTCTCACCGTTATAGCAAGTGATATTTAATCTTAAAACGCACATTTTGTAGAGGTGCTCGTCTGGATATGAGCCCAGGACCCCTACGCGAGAGGCCGTATTTTAAACCATTACGCTACTTTAGTATGATATAATGATACGATTTAGACACTGCAAATCTCGTTAGTAGCCTGCTCGAAGGTTTGATATGATGTAAGCAGGCAATGCGTAATGCAGTAAGATGATATAATACATAGGGAGGTAAGTCCCACAAAGGTGGTTTGAGTAGGTAAGTCATGAATCATCAGAGCCAAACTGATAATTATAGCCTTAACATGATCTTAGAAGTGTTATACGCCGTTTGCAGATATAGACTTTTGAAAAATAGTACTTGATAATAAAAAGAAATATTAAAAATATAAATACTGTTTTAATAAGGCTTATTACACAATGTTTTGATTAAACTAAGTATGTATACAGTACAACATGTATAAAAAACGAATACCTACAATCTAATTACAAGCTACTTTAAGCAATGTTGCCATATCATAGCACTTGAGTACAATTAAAACTTAATTAATGCTCATGTGTAATATAGAATCATAAAAGAAACAAAACAAAAAATATATTGTGAAAATTATACTTCCTTCTTCAAAATATAAGCTAACAACAAACATAGATTTTATAAATTCTCTCAACATAAATTTATTCCGTTAAATATATAACAATATTCGTGAACACTTTTGCAAAGATCAAAAAAAACGTCACTACAAAAGCGTGTACATAAATACAAAATCATTTAAAGCATAGATTAATGTAACATATAAATTCAAATGCAACAAAACAATCAGATGAATGCAATGAGTGCAACGTCAATCTGATTAAAGCAGATATTTGTTTGCCATTTCTAGCTGAATAGACGTATCCGTCGATAACTCAAATATTTTCATTAGGACTATTATTAAAATGATTCTTAGCTTTGGCTATGAATATTAAGCGTTTAAAGATTGCAAAGAGATAAAGTTTTACATGAAATCTCTTAACAAAATCTTTACTGAATAGTATCATATTGCTTGTCATATATAATTTCTAACTCTACGTCATACGAATATAAAGATGCTTTACTTAGCACCTCGCTTATAACATTTAGTTCATATTTATAAGTAGGTAATTGATAAAAAAATGCTCCAATTACGCTTAAAAACTGAAGAGATTCTTATATAAAAAGATATAAGGTAGCTTATCCTTCGAAGACTTCGACAGATGCCGCTCCGTTGATGTCTTTCAGTTCTGCTGACTTGAATGTCGCCACGAAGTTTATTTTGCCGATTTTCTGTAATATAATACACAATGTAGGCAAAAAGTTGAATATTTGAAAATTGTTTTAAGAATGTTGTATATTTATATAGCGGTTTAGTAGCAATAGCTTGTAACCTGGCGTTAACACAGTCTGGATTAATCTGGTCATATTCTGGATACATCGTTATACTAGTTTTAGAAAACGAAATGAGGCTATTGTTTAACTTTCGGCATATTTAGTGGCCTCTGTCGAGAATTTCCGGACCGCTAAGCTAAATAACACTATCTATTTTTCAACATGATTTCTGTAGAAAATGTTGGAAAAGATTTTATATTAATTCACAGACGTTGAATCATTGCAAATGACAATGAAAACTTTTTAAACTTAGATTATTTAGACAAAATCACATTCACTTATAATTAGAGGACCGTTAATTGCATTATCTTTTAAGATAATGTGGTATTTGAATGTAGGTATGCATCAATAATAAACACTAGTAATTCAGCTAATTGTAACTAATATTATTTTGTGGACGTGAACTAAAACTGTTTTTTTTTCAATCGTAGCCCATGGGCTGAGCAACAGTGTCGTTATGTATATCCTAAGGTATACTGAAAAGCGAGCACAGTGGCGTGTTATTGGAGAGGCTTATGTCTAGAAGTGAACAGAAGTAGGCTTGTGATGACGATGTTGATAAATAGAGTGACTTACATTGGGTTGCACTGGCAACTCCACAGCGACGAGTGCGTGCGGCGCTGCGTCGGCGGCCGCCACGCGCAGCGTCCGGCCCGCTATGCCCGATGACGTCACGCGGAACTCGCAGCCCGTGAGCGTGCGCTCCAGCGGGTTTTCGAACGACAACACTGCGGTCGTTGGCTGATCCAACACGAGATCCTCGTTGAACTGGATGGAACATAACAAATATATTATTGAATTTGATATAAATTGACACTTCTGTATCTCCGAAGGGTTTTCCAGAGGAGTTTAGTTCCACGTTTCACTTTATATTTTATGTCACATGGAACATAAAATTTGAATGGATAATAAAAACTTGTGCAAATGTATGTAGTTTTATTCAATTTTACAAGTGTGGCTTTAAAACATTGTTTTAAAAATTAAAATATAGTTAACAGGACTAAGTCAGATAATGTTGCAAAGAAGCTCATCAATACCTTAATACTGATGTTAGGCTTGAGGATCTGGAAATCGTCATCATCTGCCCAGGACTGCTTG
>DWEC01000997.1:0-14529 GCA_018245735.1 Microceris miodesmiata
GCAAAAGCTTCTAATGAACGCCTCTCAATACGCTTTACGAGGAAATTGGAGTCAAACGTGCAGTAGCTTCGAACTAAATCCGAAACACTTTCATCCACTTTGATGAGCCACCGACTCTTTCCCATTAAGCCCTGAAAAAGCCATTCTGCGAGCACCGTATTAATCCCGACAAAGGCCTAGAACACGCTTCGAATTGAAAACGAGAACAGTTTACGAAGTGACGTAATTAAAAACATCGACGGTGACCGTCCCTTGCAAATAATATTCGCAGATGGAAGTGACACGTAGGGGATTACGGAGGGCGCGGGGGTCATACACAATTAGCGACGAGTGGCACTCCACGTCACACGTTAATTTTACCCGTACAAGGAAATCACTCTTAAAATTAAACTCCATTTTTGGGGACCCCTTTGTACTCGTCGAACGAGTTCTCCGTCGGTTTAATTTGCCGACGCGCCTCAGCTTTCCCACCGCATAATTATCTTTAACTGGTTTTTTTCTAGAGGCTTATTACTAGAGGGTGCCGTTTGCGGGACTCGGGACGTGTTTAAATCTCTGATTAGTGTGTCAACAACAGGTTGGGGATTCGTGGCGCCGTCAAAAGCTCTTAAGATTATTTAGCACGGTTTTATTTTTCACTACCTTTTATTATTATTTCAGCAGCGAATAAACCTATTACATTTAATACGTTTTACACAGTGATCGGCCACATTCTTTTCAAAAATATAATGTAGCCTTATTTGTATATATGTCTATATGGCAATTATATGAATTATTATTACTTGTATATATGACAATAGGCTCACCACCTATTCCATAGTGGGACGTAAACGTAACCGGTGAAACGTGGGAGTGTTCTGGATTCGTCTGCCTACCTCTTCGGGGATTACAGGCGTGAAGTTGCGTTTGTACCCAACAAGATTATATTACCAATATATGTGAGTATTGGTTGTTTTAATGGCTCAGCGTGAATAGAAAAAGCGTCTTCAAGTACCCTCGGAAGCAATCGGTGAGCACATACACACATAAGTCCGATACGAACGAGAGGCTGGTAGGGCACACGTCACGGAAGGGGCGCGCGGGGCGTGCTGCGGCCGGGGCTATTGCCGTAACACACACACGAAATTTCGGTGTTGCAAACCTATTGCGAAAGAGCGCGGTACCGGCGGCGCCATTGTCAGCCGCTGGCGAAACGCACGCGACCTTCCTACTCGGATTGGGCAGTCGAAACCTGATTCGAGTATGTGCCCGCACTGACACGTCTAGTTCCGATTACGCAGAAGCACCCGTCATTTCACTATAAAACTCTCGATCTCTTCTTGACTTGTTAAAAGTATCTTCATCCCGCATGTCTACTGAATTATACATGTTTTATATGTACTTAATTTCGCGTAATGCGCCTCGTACACACAATAAAGAACATTAAGATGTATCGCACGTTTCATATCAGAAACTCAATCATCAAAACCTTGACTGCTGCTTCAAATTGGCCAATATCTGACGCAGACGATGTGAAACACCATTCTTTGAGAGCATGTAATAATTCAAGCGGTAATTTTGGTAGGATTTGTGATGAGCGTTGCGTCAGACTTGAACAGTATTTACATGAGAATCATTTGCGGACGGATACATCGCAATGCGTAACACGGGTTGTAAAATATGCCTTTTAACGGGATGCATCATGGAATGCCAAATTAGCTCGAGACAAATGAGAAATTGACTATCTCATGCTATCAGAATAATTATCAGTATCTGCTGCTGTTAGAAAGGTATTTCCGACATGACATGAAATTCGCTTGTAACGGGACCCGCTTATGGACACAACTGTGGAAGCTCCGTTTCACAGATCCAAATGCCTTCGCATTGAATAGTGCATTTTAGGCCTCCAAGACCAATAACACGAGCACCACTAGTCGATTACTAACTGTGATTGGTCAGTGATTGCATGATATCCTCTCGCGAGCACCGAGCGTGATGTAGTTACAGTCGGTTATCTATTTATTATATTGACCTGAATATGTCTGGAGTCCGCGCGCGACAGGTTACGTATAGATCGAGCCAGTTTGAGTGATATCCACGCAAACCATTGTAAGCGGCGAGGAGAATTAATTTATCTCAATGCGAAGTCGTTTATCAGAGACGCGTATGCGAACGCTTGTAATAGGCACGTTACGCGGTATGTTTGCACAAACGAAATGGAAATTAAAATAATCGGTGCGTCTATTCTGCAGCGCTGCATCGCGATAAGGCGTGCGCGTGTGCGCGCGCAGCGCGGCGCTGGGTGCGTGCGCGCGGCAGTGTGCGCGAGGTGATCGTCCCGTTTCAAGGGCAGTGCAGCTAGCGCTCATATTAATAGTTGGCGACTATTTTCGCCAAGCCGCCCGCTGGGGGACCGGAACGTTATTATTGACATTCGCGAACTTCCAAACCGAGCCTGCCTTACATCACATACGGCGTTTCCCGTTTTCCACTTTGATGTGGTCCCCCGATTTGACTTTATTGGTGATTTACGACCGATTTCTTATTTTCAAATTGGGATCGTTCGCTCAGTTCATGTTGACTCATTCGTATTTGCCAACTTCTGTAGATTCAACTTTTGGGCCGTATATTTGCTGAACTTATAAATATCACGCATCGCCGTGTTTGTACTGTTATGTTGTGTCCTGTTATGTGTATACTTTACGAATTTTATTTTTAATTGGTAATAATCTCGATTACATAATGAATAATTTCCGCGTCTTAAAAAAAACTTTGATTCTAGCAATCAATAACGATCAAAAACAAAATGACTTGATTACGAAATTTATTTATAATCTGATGAACTCGAGAGCACCGTGCTGACACTTGACAAACTCAAACTCGCTCTTTGTTTCGTCCATCCATACAAGGAAGACGAGCGCCATCTGTCGGAGCGTTGCGCAAGCCGCGACCCACTTGCGCCGCGGCCGCTGCCAAACGGCTCCTCTACAATTACATATTTCGGTGTCGCAACACCCGCAACCGTCGCATCCGAGTTGAACGGCCCGACCTTGAGTTGCGCACGCGCACCGAAAGCGAAAGGACTGCGATCCCGGAATTCAGCGCCATCATAGACTAATTGGACACTCTGGCGAAGCGCCCTCCATCCAATACACCGTTACATTACAGCTTGCTTCCTTATGCAATTACCTTACCTCCTACCTTATGAGTATGGCCATTTTATAGCAAAAACTCATCAGTAAGTTCGTTGTTGACTTACATGATCTTCGTTTTCCGAGGTAAATAAATATGTACGTAGCATCATGTTTTAAAAGGAAGGAAAGACTGCGTAGAACGTTCTATAATTGGCGTTGATTCATTAAAACGTAATATCACACTCTTAGGAAAAGCACAGTGCAAATGTGCTTCATCAGTTCGATAAGATCCTGGCGTACGTGACCCGCGACCACCGGGACCAACACAATCGCAAAACCACATAGAGTTCCCTCGACGTGAATCACGAGAACGATGGCAGCCAATGTGAATGCGTCAGCGTATGTACATTCGCTTTACGTGGCTTCCTGCGTTCGTATTGCCCAACACATCTCTTAGTCTTCTGAAACATATTCGTCGTTTATTTACTTTCAAATTAATAAATTTATACATACTTATAATGAAATTCGGCGGGTTGAGATAGTCACAACAATGTTTCTTTTTATTACTAACAAAAGGTGTTAGTCTTATACCTGGTCTTAAATGGTTTCACTGAATATTTATCGTTATTGCTTAATTTTCATACATCGGTATCTATATTGACGACGACCTGCACATAACCGCAACTCGAAAACATTATCACGACCCAATTCCGCTCCGAATCTCAGCGCTCCACTTCCCCGGAAACCTCATACGACCGAGAGCTTCTTTTTACGTTTACGATAGGTATAAAAACAGGGACGCCGGAGTCCAGGCGGCCTACATACGCGCTCCACTGATTTCCTGCCCGTTTTAAAATTATCCGCTCGCTCCCGGCGAAGCGGCAAAACGCCGCCCTTCACGGACCACAGCCCCCCCCTTCACTCAAAATAGACCGACACTTCCCTGACCAAGCTTTGCAAAGAAACGAAAAGAAATTTGCATTACTCACCCGCTTTTATCGCCACGTTAAGTTCCAATTCAGAACTTAATTTACATTCTCTGCAGCTACCAACGCCTCAACATAGCAACTAACACGTACATTCATCTTCTCTAAAAAGCCTTATTACATTTTTTAATGGTTCGCTTTCCTATACCCACAATAATACTAAGGAAAAAACTAGACAAATATTCAATATCTAAAACGCAACCTTTTTATATCTTTAAAACTTAATTTGCAAGATGTAAGCTCATTAACCCTTCTAAATGTTGATAGTCTGTGTATACGTTTAAAATAAAATCATGTATATTCCTTTGGCTATCACGTTACGTCATTCTCTTATGAAGCATGAAGCTCTTTTCAATTTCATGAGAGGCAGTTAGATTAAGTGCGCTATTATGTCCGTAGCCCGCAAGGGACGTCGCGTGGACGGTCACGTAAGTGGGAGAGATGGAGTGGCTATCCTTGTGTTCGTGAGCCGAGATCTAACGGGGTCAGTGTTAGGCCGCATAGCACTGCATAAATAGCTCTGCTCCCCACTTCGGTGCACTCTAAGATCATCATGTGGAAGTCGGTTTAGGGATGTCCCGAAGAGCTCGAGCGGGCATCAACACGAGCCGCCGGTTCATAATCCGAAAGACTCAATGATATAGCAATAAAGAATATCAATTTCTTTGAATTGTTATTTGAAAATTAAGCTAAAATGATATCACCATATTAGTAACATATCACATTACTCCATTGCTGGATAATTTTGATGACGTAAGCGAATAAAAACTTACTTTTCGGACTTCCCCAAGAACACGATTATATATATTTTGTAACGTCGGTCAATAGTTTGATATTACGTCTGATAAATCATAGACTCACATCGTTATTTGCCAATAGAGTTCTAAAAATATTTTCTTATATTCCCTTTTTGTCTCCTACGCTAATTATATCAGCAAACAGTTTAATTGCTATAGAATATCTGACATCGTCCATTTTCTCTTTTTTTCTAAGTCAAATAACACTTCTAGGACAGATCCACTAGTTCTTATGAGAACTGGTGGACCTGGTGGATAGAGCATGCTGCACTCGCCACGGCAGTCTGCAATATTCTCGTCCCTGTATTGTAATGCAGTGAAGCAGGCAGCCCTAGGAATTGTCGGATATAAAACACAAGTAGTTTCGCAATGTGTTCACGCGCACACGCGCCGCGCCAAACCGAGGGATTCCAGCGACCGATTGCGTTGCAAAACTTTAACTCTACACTATATGAGATTTTACTTAGCGATTTGCCCGTGCTTAAAATGTATAAAACGTTAAATATGATAACCTTATGGATGTTTCATCATCAATCAAAACAATTTCAAGTATGTATCTACACAAAATTGCCTCAACTCTAAATCTTTTAATTGAGACAATTTACTCAACTGTTTGTATACTTTTGTTCTGTTATTAGTTTAACCTAATTTGTCGCTCTTAGAAATTATTGCAATCTTCACATACAGACACATCTGTCGGTTGTACAGCTGTATACAAAGATAATATTATAGATACTATTATGAATGCAGCACCGTGGAATATGGGTCGTTTAAATTTAGCGGTCATTTTCGAAATTGTTGACGCGCTTATATTAATATTCAGGCGCGCCGCCCTCATTATCGAATTACTATTAGGTCGGACTTATTTTACGACGATTACCGTGACAAGCAGTTCATATTATGTTCATTTAATACTACTGCTTTCATGAAAAGCGCTGATAAATAAGCAAATGAAACAGTTCACGGGCATTGACGCATTGTCAGTGTTACATTTGTCTTTTCACGCCTTTTTAAAATCGCTGTCGTGCGCGCTTTGCCCACCAACAAGAAAGTTTCAAGGCATACGTACTATAAAGTCCATAGATTATTGTAATGAATATCGAGTTTTCAGTATTTGCCCAGGTTTATATTTCTTCAATTTGATGGTCAACTCTTCACTTCAATACGAAATTTACTTGATTATAGTCAGAACCGATTTTGCGCTTTTATTTTCTTTATTGATACTGAATTCTGTCAAGTTGAAGGCGTTACGTTATTTTTGTCGCCTCACGTTATTTAAAATGCCCGACTCATCTTCCGATTAAACTAGTCAGAAGCCAAACTTTAACGAACCTTATTGATGAATATCGCATAAATGTAATGGCCAATAATGGAGAGTAAGTGCATAAATCACTACACGATTAAAAAACTCTATCGTTTATTTGTCAGATTTTGTTATGTAAAAAACATTTAATACATAAACGCATTACGAAAACCGCCGGAGTACAGAATTACGTTTTCCTCAATAAGCGAGCATCATCGCGGCCATAATTATATTATCGTTCGTGTCTACGTGGATAAAATCAATAGCACACCACGATAAGGAGGCCACGATATTAATATTGAAAGTTTACAGCAAAATTAGAAAACTATTTATTGAAATGAATTACAAGAAGAAAATATCAGCTCACGCTGTATACCTAAGCAAGGATCGGTCCCTTTATATAGTTAGGTAAACAGTTGCAGAATTATTTAATACTAAATATCATATACAAGTTTGCCACAACATTATGAACTTTATTCCTTTGTAATAAAGTCGAAAGTAGCATTATCAGCAGCACCCCTCCCTTAGCACTAGGGCTATATAGCTAGCTTGTACCATCAAAGTCAGCGAAGCATACCAACTCCGAGAGATCTGCAGCCTAGCACGAAGAAAAATAAACCATATGATGTTTTTACAACAAAATGCAATGACTGACTTTTCCCCTTTAAAAATCAATAACAAAACCAAGAACTATTCGTCTTGCAGTTTAATACCGTAAAAACACATAAAAACTCGGCATAATGCAATATGTAATTGAGATAACAAATTAAACGGCAATCATAATTTGAATATCAGAAAACAAAGAGGCCACAAAAAAGGTACTGACAATAAATAAAAATATTGACAATAAAGAAGTTCCGATTATATAGCGGGTGACGTCGACTGCACAATATCGATAGAAGTAGACAACTTCGATCGATAAGTAGGCGAAAAAAAACGTTCCGGCCTGATTACGAAGTCAGGGTCGGATTTGGCAACGTGTTGTGGAAATCAGGCAGACCTTGACCGCAGTGGCGACCCTCAACCGGTGTCTATTGCTGATCACTAACCGATGTTATGCTGAGCACTTCAACACTCAGTACAAAATGACAGCACGTTGGTAATCTGTTCCCGCCTTAATTGTACAGTCTTTAATGTTTTCGTTTTTTATTAAAACATGAAGTACGTACTGACTCACCTTTACCTAATCTGTATCTAGAATGCAACATTACATAATTACAAACTTTAGAACGTAGTTATCTAGCGATATTTTCATTAGTATAGGAAGAGGTAAACCCAAAGTCAATTGATCGATCACTGTAAATCAAAGTAAGTATATCAAATTGCAGCATTTTGTGCCTTTGTATATATACACAATTTCTTTTCTTCTGTTTATTGCCTGTTTTTTATGATTTTAATCATGTTTCCTTCTTCATGTAGCATAGATAATGAAACGTGTTCAGCGTAATGCCATGTATCCAGGCCAAGTCGGTTAGCAGCCGGAAATCGGTGTTAGAGATGAACGGAAGGCGAAAATTCAGTCTCGTCACGCAATCCGCATCGCAGTAGCCGTGTACCAAAATAACCCAACCACCTGTTACCATCACGACTCATTTAAAAATTCTAACATTCAAAGTTAAGGTATTTGAAACATCATTGATTCATGATTATAATTCTGAACATGACCAAAATAATACAGAAATCAATACCAAGTAATGACCAGTATAATAAATAATTAAATAGTATAAATGCATTCAAAGTACAGACCTCAATGCACGCAGTTAATTAATACCTTATGGTCAAATTTGATAAGAACTTTAATCAAGTACAAGTACAAAAACGTTCAAAAGTCTATATAAGCTTACGAGTATGTACCTAGTGTTTGTAACGTACAAGCGAACATAGACTATAGATTAAACAGTCCACGGTCTACACAAAGCCTGAGTGATTGATGCAAGATGGCGTCCTGCAAGGAAGTGCAGGAATTCGCGAAGCGCGTTAGGGGGCGCGGGGTAGTTGTGGGAGGGGAGCGGTGTGACCTTCGCGCGTTGATGCAATGTCGCCGTGTCATTGACCACCGCGCCGCGCGCAAACAGTTGCACTCCTCCGCCCCCGGGCCCGCGCCCCACACCCGCTCTGTAGCCACCCCTCCCCCTGACGTTCCGTTTCACGTTACGACCGGGATGCATTACTTTACTATGTTGTGCTGTAGTCTTGTAGTATCCAAGTTTTCAGCCAATTACTTCATATTGGTTGAGAAGAGGAATTATTCTCCTATGCAGGTTTTGTCTTGACCATACAAATAATTATTATAATGTAGGATTACGTCAAGGATTTGTGTATTGACTGCTTCGTTAGTCGTATGGTTGTAAACGCGACTGCCGATCAGGAGGTCCTGGGTTCAAATCCCGGGTCGGGTACTATTGGATTTTTCTAATTTAGAATTTCTAGTAGTGACTCGGGGTCTGTATCATTGCCCGGTGTATAGCAATAGGGTCACCACCCACTCACCAGGGTATTCCCTTGTGGGACTTAAACGTAACTGGTGAAACGTGGGAGAGTACTACACTCCTCTGCCTACCCTTTCGGGGATTATAGGCGTGATGTTTCGTTTAATGTTACGATTCGTATATAATTTGTATGTTAAAAACTTGGTCAGCTTAAATTGCATTGAAATGTTGCAGAAGTTCCATTACAGATTTTCAAATAGTATCTAATTTTATGTTAAAAAAATCCTCAAGATTTTTTAGTACTTTAAATATGAAAAAGATTTTCTTTTAGGTTAACTGCCATGACTAATAATGACGCAAAATAAAAGTGTTCTATTCATAGAATAATATGTCTCCCTCTCTACTGTTATTATTGCTATTAAAAGTCTGGCAAGCCATACGACCACATTTCTCAGTTACATATGTTTACGTAAGCAGGGTGTACGAACTCGGCACCGAATCACCTTCGCTTCGTCCCAATATACAGGTTGAGGTCGAATCGACAATAAAAGTAGTTTTCGATAATACCGAAACGACAAACACGATTACTTTTGCGCCGCGACTCTGCCGCTCGCATTTGCGCGGGAAAGTTGAAACTTGTCAAAGTTCGACCATAGACAAGGACAAAGAGAATATTAGATGGGAATTAATAATTAAATACCATAAAAACAAATTTCTGAGCTTTTTATCTTCAAATAAGAAATTAGGTTTATTGAAGTAAAAAATGCTGAATATTCACCAATTTCATTACTCATTTAAGCTGAATATTAGACATGATAACTTTGCCAGTTAAATTATTAACGGCACATAAAATGTAATAGAACAGTCTTATTTACTTATGCAACGCTTTTCTTTCCCATAGAAAAATGTTAACTACAAGCGCGGTTATTCGCATTCCTCGATACGAGTACCTAGCAATTTAAAACTGGTTTCGCCTCCGACACAATCTTCAACACGTTGCCAATTTAATAAAATTTAGTGACAGGACACCACGGCTTTATCGAGGAACTTGTACGAATGGAACTGATCATCTATGAAAACAGAAGCTTATTTCATACATTTTTATGTAAAATTATTTGATAACAATAATATTCCTAGTTATAATATATACGACAAAATTTAACTGTGATAGCAAATTTGATCATACTGGTCATTAGTGTTAGCATAGACGAGGACTTGTAAGCTGTAAACGATATGAGTAAATAGTATGTAACCCCCGTTTTTTGCGGGACACCTGAACCTAATTGAACCTGACCTTACCCAACGCGATCCACCCAAACAGCATGTACGCACAGACCGACTCGTCGATAAATGCATCCGGCCGCTATTTGCATTTGTTGAACGTTTTAGGCACAGATAACCCAGCTATCGTGGGTTATCGCGCTACTGTGGACACCTATGTTCCCGTCTAAATGAAAGTTATCTGTGTTATTGGTCCACGCGGCCGTTGGTACCACACTATCGGATGTACTCCGGCCGTCTTTAGGCACTTCATGTTGCATAAGATATAAAGTCTTCACGGAAATTTACATCGTTTCTGAAAAATAAACAGTGGAAATATACTAGACATATAAATATTATTTTTACTTTGCTATCCTTTTACAGAGATAATAACAATACCAATAATTGAACAGTATGCATTTAAGTTAAGTACGTATTATATTTTTAAATAAGTAATTAAATTCAAAATACAGCGATCGAGCTCAGTTGCGTGTCCAGCAGTGGACGGGAATAGGCTGACGGTGATGATGACGATGATGATGATGATGATGATGATGATGATGATGATGATGATGATGATGATGATGATGATGTTGATGTTGATATTGATATTGATATTGATATTGATATTGATGTTGATGTTGATGATGATGATGATGAAATTCATAATAGAGCGCGCACTGACAGTGTACAAATGTGAGCAATATGACTGAATTGGCATCTTCCTATTTAGATAATATGCGACGCGAAACAGTTTTAACAGTAAAAACATTAAATGGTAAAAACATTAACAGCAGGCATGCCTTCAGTAAAAGTACTTTCCACTTAAAACTACTAACTACTGCTTTTTCCTAAGACTTATACATCTCAGATTTGACTAAGGGTTAACTACTGCTGCTAGTTTAATAGCAGGGCTCTTACGGATTATTGTGTACCTTTTTATTGATGTAAACAGATACAGTATCCATTGTGTGCTCTAGGAGATCAGCCGCGAAAAGAAAAGATGAAGATCTTTCTTCCTGAGGTCTTTTTTTCTTTCCTCTATCTTTCCAATCTGTACCCAAAAGACACATAACGTAAACTAAGATATTTTTATACAAATCATGTGTAGGTATCGCCATGTTTTCCTTACACAATGACATAGCACATCATGTGATATATTATAATATTTGTTTCATGAATTGCGAAATTAAATTTTTACACGAATGAAATTGAATAAATACTCGTTACAATTCTTGTAATCTTAATCTAGCACCCTAACGTCTCTTCTCACAGTATTTGTGTGATTTTCCTAAAAAGTAATTGAATTTTGGTATTGTGTTGGAGGACATTTCATTCTTGAATAACAACCACGTCATTCGCACTTGGATAAATAATAAAATGTGCATATATATAAAAGTTTACATATGTATGTATATATACAGTGTGAAAAGAATAGTTATTGCAACACATGGATTGCGTTCAGCGCAAGACAAATGGTGCTTGATGCGATATTATAAGTATTGATGTGTGTATAATTATAATAGTGATAGCCCAGTACTTTCCATTCTCCCGATTCCTGAGTCTACATTTCGATGCATGACTATTCAAAGTAATGAGCGTTTTTCAATTGAAATATATATAAATTCTATAATTATGAAGGAAATTATGTTGAGGAAAATGGCATGCCTCGGAATTCACCTAAGGCGTGTAAAGCATGCTAACCCGTCTGAGGCCAGCCTTATCATTCTGAGCGGAGAGTGAAAAACAACGATCAACGACAAAATCATAAAAAGGTTAATGACGATGACAATATTAAAAAATAACATTTCTGCATTGCCATAAAACTTTTATATAGATTTAATCATAGACAGTACAGCATTTCGCTTTCTAACGGAACGAATTTCAGTTTCGTGTCTGTTTTACGAAACGGGGGCAATACCTCGAGGGGCCGTCCCACGTAGTGTTTGTTCAAATACGTTTCATCTGTAACCTGTTGTAACCACGGTATGCTGTAATTCTAAAGGTTACCAATGCGACCGGCGACAGTGACGTCATCGAGAACAATTACAGCGGTTACGCAAAGAAAGTGGACCGCGACCGATAACCGGCCCCGCGAACTTTAAGGACCAATAGCGGCTCGTTACTTGACATTCGGATGCAAAACTTTATTAATCCCGCATCATTTACCATTGTTTTGTTACACTGCTAATTGAATACAAGTATCGCTGGAAAAACCATACTCTTAATAACGTCAACGAAAAAATGTGCCGCGCCGCGCACCACTGAAAACGTGATGAATTTGTTAGAATGACAGGAACGGCGCGCGGAAACATGCCGCGTAAAGAATCCGTCCTGCGTCCAGAAATATCGTGTCAGCCACGTGACCCCAATACAAGTGCCGCCCTCTGTTATCTGTTACGTAAATTGCAGCGCTGCGCTGACCTTACTTAACGGAGCGACGGTTCCCCGCGCATAAATCTCCGATTCGACTCATTTCACGTACTACAATACCTTGTCCTATGCACAATTATGATTGCCAATTCGAAATGGAGAGCTCGCAATCGTGATCGAGTGTTATGCAACTTATTATTATATACCTAACAGTTTCATAATTAAATACGTTTGTACGTGAGTGACGTTTACGTTAATTGCAAATTATGTGGCGTAAAATGAACACTGTTACTGATTTTGCATAACGTCCATTTGCAAGGAACAATATGCTTCAGGACACGAAAAAATATTTTTGCTCTGACTGTATACTACACCTGCCAATCACGAATCCTAAAATATGTTAATTTAAAAATAGTCATAAATCATAATATTATACGTCTTAAATTCTAGTCTCCGATTTTTTGAATAATTGAATATGTGAACGAATTTTATATTGAAATGTGTGACAGAATCTATTATCGTCCTAATTCGTTCGTACTGACTGTTTCTTGATAGCTATCCTAATTATTATTTCATAAGCATATATACATAATATGGGAAGATAATTGTTATTTAGATAAAGTCCATAGATAACATAACATAAAAATTAAATGGATGACAGATAAAAAATAATTGCCTAGTATCATTTTATCGTTAACCAAAAAAGAAAATAATTAAGCGACAGCCTCCAATTGTGGTACATATCAGCGAGCATGACCTACGCTGCGCAGTTGCGCAGCCGCGCTACCATAAACAAGACAGATAAACCCGCGTACTGCACAAACACGAAAACGGGCATAGATAAAATTACATAATTTGTTATTAATAGTGCACTTATCGCAAACGCGGACGCGAACTCATACAATTTAGCGTGCACAATGTCACCTTGATAAGAAATTACATAAAAACTTATCGCAACCCACCTCAACTTTCGGCCCCTGCAATAACATCTCCGCTGTTATCATTATGTCGAGCATGTATATTTGTTTCATGAATAAACGAACGTGCATCATGTGGATTTTATAAGAATCTATAATGCAACGCTAACACTGGCCAGACGTGTTACGTGACGTCGCTATTTTGTTTTTATTTATTGAGAGATGAATCGCCAAACTTGGAGTAACATTGTACACGTTGAAAGGAAAATATAAGTTATGAAATAAAATACAATTTCAACAGAATAATAATTATGGATACGAAAAGAAATGTCTAATCAATTGCAAATTATACCTACACATATGTATATTGACACATGTAGATACAAGCTGATGATGATAAAAATTATGACATTAACTTCCTTATAATGTACTATAAAATATGTAAGTATGACGACTATTTATCTGCTGGCTGATAAAACAACCTTTCTTTCGCATGTATCCACTAGTGCCTGACACGCAAATTCTTGATAACACGTAATGATTCACTGATCGCTAGATGGTATTTATTGAAAGATCTCTATAAACATCGCGTTGAGGAAAATGCTAATGTCGTGGCGTAGTGCGAATCTCGCGCGCCGGGAGCGAGAGGGAGTAGAGGGATGGGCGCAGGCTGTGTGCGTGCAAACATGGCAGTGTGTGTATGTGTGAAGGTCAACCGGCGGCGTCATTTCCTGGTCATTGCCTGCCTCATCCGACGCCGCCGTACACTCACACTCACGGACTGCACTCTTAGAGCACACACACCCTGCGCCCGCACCGCTTTCCGGTCGCACAGGAAAACGTAGATGTCGCCATTGTGCACAACTATGGAAGGATATGAGTAGGAATAAAAAATGCATTGTTTATGCATAACAATCAAAGTAGGATAGCTAAGTAGCCGAGTACCGACTTTGCGCAATAAGAACTGATAAACCATTAGGTTTTTGTCCTTTTCACATTTAAACAATATACGAGTATGTACGTCTGGCCAAATTAAATTATTGCGCTTGAAAAATTTACGTACATTGCACCTTTATTTATAGAATAATACCTATGCAGGTAGACTTGAAATGATGATATGATGAATATCTGATCTAAATTTTTGTATAATTTGCAAATAAAATTCCGATCTGTAACGCGCTTGCCCGACAGATCTTTGATAGTTCATAACATGTGTCCTGTTATTGGCATCGCCATATTGCAGGTACACAAATGCATATTTACATTATTTCTTATACAATATTCTATCATAATATTGAACAATGGGAACGTATATACTTGAAATTAAAAGGAGTTTTAATGTCCAAAGACG
>DWEC01000998.1:0-14525 GCA_018245735.1 Microceris miodesmiata
AGATCGAGCTCAGTGGCGTGCTATTGGAGAGGCCTATGTCCAGCAGTGGACGGGAGTGGGCTGATGATGATGATATTGTTTTACAATTCGATTAACCTACTCTGACAGAATCTTTTCTCTCTTAATATACTTCATAGTTCAATACGTTTACTTTTATTATTGATAACACTTCTTACCATAAATTTGTCTTGTACGACCCTTTGGATCGTTCAATCTTGCTCTTCTCTTTTCTTACCGATCTTCTCATATTTTGTATTTTGTCTCGAACTAACATATCTGTCGCTTCTGTAACTCCTTGTTTCTTTAGATAGTTGACTATTTCTTGATATGCCTTCATCCTCATGTCTTTCTTTCTGTAATCCTCAGAGCTTACCAACCATAAACATTCGCGCTCCCGATACATTTCTATTATGGCTTTAATCAATCGCCTTGGAAGGTCCATTATCTATTATGTACTTCCAAAACGGCATTTACAACGTATTTTTTCTATTGTTGCAATTAAGTCGAGGACAAATTTACTATGTACTTTAATTGTTCATTTCATATTGTTGTTATTTTATTGTTTATCAATGGTGATCAAAACGAAGTTAAATTGTGTGACTTGTCGGTTTAACCTGTAGGTCTTTTAGTTTAGATCTCAGAAGTTGAATTCATAAATAACACTTCGAAACTTATATCTTTTCGGAAGCGGCGATTTTGTTAGTATTATTGCTAAATATAATTTGTCTTGCACTAGGTAAAAATAGTACAATAGTCTCAAGATTACTTGAGTCGTAGATGAATGGAGATTGTCGGAGTTTGAGAACAGAGTAATGTATTAAATTGAGCGCGTAGGGGGCGTGAAGCCGTGAAGCTAGTTCCGCGCGCACTGGCCCGAGGGCCCGGTCCGAACGAAATGGCGGATCGATCAATTGAGCCAAGCGCCGAGCGGACTCGAGACTCGCGACCTTGACGCAGGTCCGGACAGTCCGATATGTTGCTTTGTTTGTTGCATATTCTATTTACTATAAATAGCTAGTAATAATTAAACTGCAACGTCAAATTATCAAATTGAAAGGTTTTGGTTTTTTAAAAAGTTTTTAATTTTTTCAAGCGTATTAGATATGAAACCACGATACATTAAACCAGAAAAAAATACACACCGTTAAAGGTCTTACAAAATTCAGCATCTGTGTAAATTGTATTATTTATTGATATAATTATAATGAACTAATTATAATTACTACCATTATTATTACTCATTGTAATTAGTAACTACTAAGGTAGACCCACATGATTTGTTTTATGCCTATAGGTATTCGTGAAACCGCCAGAACCGTTGGACACTAAATATATTTTTACTTGTCCAATATAGGTGGGTTCCTGAGGATTTCTCGCATTCCCTTAGAAATATGTAATTTTCCAACCGTATGATCCAATGAATGTTGGTAACAAATTTAGGCTCAGTACTTCCAATAATTTTAGGTGACGACTGAACAAAACAAAACAAAACTTGGGTTTTGTATCATGTATAATTTCCTCATTAGAGCTTCGTTATGTGTATATAATGTAGGGTGAACAGGCTTTTTCTAGGCATGCGTACTTCGTATTAGGACGCATTTGCGCTTTCCATCAATCGAGATTGCGGTCGGTTTTTTTCATTACTACACCCCACAGATGTAATAATGAAGAAAAAAAAACACTTGATGTATGTGGTCTTTATTTTTATATTAAATAATGAAGACTTATTTTCTTTCCAGCTACAATTCAAACGACGGCTTCGGTCGGCCGACGGCTGATCAGCTCAACTTTGCGGCGCCGTCCGAGGACGAGGCGGAGTACCCGCCGGGCGCCTACCTCAAGAAGGGGAAGGTCTCGAGGGCAAGTCGCACTGAAATTGCCCGATTTTAATTTTTAACTTACTTTACAACTCATTCGCTACTTTAATAATAGTAATTCATTCGCGCTAAAAGGCGGTAATTTTATTCCGGAAATAAAAATAGGCAAATAGTTCCAAAAAGAACATGTTTTTCAAATTTTAACAATATCCGGTAACATTGAAAAGTTTCTGTTATTACTCAGCTACACTACTTTGTTATATTAAAAAAATCGAACCAAAAACTTTCCTTTTGGGATATCCCTCTAATTTGGTCTCAAAAATTTACAGAGAACATTTAATTTTCGCTATAAAAGACCACCATGGTAATGTTATTGATCTGAAATATGTATAATCTTAAATGGTAAAAAGTTACAATCGGTAAATATACAACACGATAAAGTAACTCTACATAGTATGCAATTTGTTTTTACATAGTATGCAATTCTTAAGGATTTAGGTTAAGCGTTGCTAACGCTGTTAAAATACTGATTCATAAGATTTCAGATTACAGATATTTTGTTGAAAAAACGCCAAATACACACTTAACTTGCTGTTACTTAACAATCTGTCATAGATGTACCTTATATAAAATGTACTTAGGATCTTCTAGATGAAGAGACTATTAGAGTGTTACTTAATGGAACTACTAAAACTGCTACGTTATCATCACCACCTTTTTTTGTTCCAATGGACACTGGTCGCCTCTCATGTGACGAGCCAGACGTTAGGGCGTTAACTGGACTTATTCCAAGAACCATGCATTCATAATACATCTCAAATTATTCAGATCCAAAACGTGCAAAAAACACATTTTATAATTTTTCTCTGTTTGAAATTTAAATAGGTACTCATGACCAAGTTTGTGTATTCCTATAGCAAGATCCGATGTCTCATCGCATCATAGAGAAACGGCGTCGCGACCGCATGAACAACTGTCTCGCGGACCTGTCGCGGCTCATTCCACCAGAATACCTCAAAAAGGGGCGTGGACGCGTCGAAAAGACGGAGATCATCGAGATGGCGATCCGTCACCTCAAGTTCCTACAAGAACGTGTCAATGGTTTGTAAAACAAAATTAGCCCAAAACTCCATTAGGTCTTTTGATTAACCAACATCAATCTGTCAAGCTACGAGACAGTTTCGCGATAGCTTAGGACTTTTGTAGATAAAATTTTGGCGATTTTAAGAAGTACGTTATAATCGTAAAATTTATGAATGGATAATAGATATGATTAATGCTATATCTAACTGCATAGCTATAGGTGATCCCAATAGTCACAATCGTAACTTATTGTCTTCATATCAAAAGTTACTCGTACATCTCCGATTATTATAAAGAATAAAATCTTACAAGAAATAAACTACAGTGTGTTTTTCTTTGCCATTTTTGCACTTCTCTTTAATATAAACATTTTGTGAAAATTTCTCATTTCTCATTTTAACGCCTAAGTATGCGTTTTAATTTTCAAAAATGATTTATAGACATTCGGTTGTAATAATCAATAAAGCTGTCAACAAGATTAAAATTTAAGATCACAATTTTCTATTCCACGTCTGTTTTCTAACAGAACTATTTTATAAATATCCAGATTCTTCCGTTGGTTTATTAGTTCGTAGTATTTTAAGACTATCGACGACATACTTTTCTTCAGACGCTTTCAAATGTTTTTCAAGATTTGTATCAGAAATATTTTTCAATTACATTGTATCGAGTTGATCATTATTATATTTTCTGAACATAATCAAGAATAATTGAAGGTCGGTAAAATAATGAATTTTACCACGTAGAGCACTTTACTTCTTTTTTGAGCATTTGTAATCCCCCATAATTAAGAAATAAGCCTTCTTGTTGGAAATGAAACAAAAAATAACATTTTTCTAAATATTAACTTTATCGTTGTTAATGAATGTACTCAACAATACTTCAGTAACTTATTGATATATGATAATATGTCATGCTAGCTTTTCGTGAAGTTATCGTAGATTTATCAGGTCAATATTTTTTGTGGTACATAAAAAAAACTCAATTCTTCAATAAATAAAAAATACATATAACGTAGCATTTTGTACACTCATTTTTAACTCTAGATCTTTTTATTTGATTTTAATGTTATCTTTGTCTTATTCCATCTCTTATTGTCTACGCTTGCTTAATTTTTTTCATCGTCAAAGTAAACTACAGAAATAACGATGAAACATCAAAAAATAGATTAGGTCTTTTGAACATCTTGTGTTCTTAGACGTTGTTTGCAGTGTAAATAGGGAAATAGACTGGTTACCAGAAGTGAAGAGAATAGCAAATGGGTATATGGTAGCCACAAAGGGCCGGGTCACTCCTGGACATCTGTAATCTACTCGTATTAGTCTTTTATAAGATTATCAGTTAGCGTCATTTACCAGTTGTAGTATTAGCGTCAATTGCCTGCAGAAATAGGATTGTTGGTAACATTACTCTAGTTAGGGTAATTGTGCAGTTAGTACAGACTAACTAGACTTATTTGCAGGTATTTAAATAACAGCAAATAGTTAGGGTAACTTGAAAAGAAAATTTTAGGAGGAATATTACAAACATAAAGTAACATATAGATATCGATGATTGTATAGAATCAGTAACTTAAATGAACGATGGTTGGATAAAAAATGAAGCGAGCGTAAAAAATCTTTTCAAAGTCTAATAAAATCATGACGGTTCAAGTTTAATAAAATCATGACAAATTGCTCAAAAATTGGTGCTATATCTACACTGAAGGACGCTAATGTTGTCGGGAGTCGCCGGTGGAAGTAGCATCTTCCCCGTCGTTGTGTTGCAGCGGTCGAACGGCAAGTTGGTGAGGATCACTTCCGAGCTGGATTCCAAGAAGCCCTCGGGGAAGCTGTCAGATTTCTGGTGGAAGTCCACGGCCATGGGCCCGGCGATGGGCTGTGCGTGCAACTGGCTTCGCATTTACAGAGGCACTGCGAGATCGTCATCAAAGGTAAACATTCCAACTGAACAAATGATTATCTGTTTACTAGCAATATTGCAGGATATCGTCATTGTAGCTTTTACAAGTTTTTCAAAGTGTTGAAATATTATTATTCTAAAAGACAATATTGTCTCTTTATATCGCCTACGTCACACATTAGTAAACATGTAATGATAACATGTTAGTCGTGTGTTTAACGTTAGAGGTAGTTATTATTGCATTACTAAACTGTGCATTTTTTTGCATTTTAGGAGAAGTTTTGCCCCGTGATAAGCCACGCTCCCATCCAGGATCTTCATCAGAGACAGCCAGCTCTTCCAGCAGCTCGCACGGTTACACGGTGAAGGGCGTGATCCAGCGCCCGGAGCCTCCGCCCGCTTTTGCACCGGAGCCTTACGAGAACGAACGCTGCGTAGAAGCCCCGTATCCCATGGAATGTGATCGAGGTAAGCCATAATTTTCCATTGCATATGAGACAGTAATAAATATATAATATATTATTGTGTAACTTAACAAAAATTCTTTCTTTATCAGTGATATCCCAGCTTCCGCTGGTACCAGACGCAGACACTTTGCTCGACAGCGAGCCTCTACCCTTAGACGGACGCCGTAAACGTGAGCCAACCCTACGAAAAGTGCGGAAACCGGACCACGTAGAGGACTACCTGCATTCTTACAAATTCAAGAATTCAATAGAAAGGCGATTTTCCCGGTCGCAGGATTCCGAGGTAATGAATAACATCCAGCCGGAGTTTAGAATTTGAGCCGGTGTATGTTATTATGTTATTAGCCTGACCTTCTATTACACGTTGGCATATACTTATAATAAAATAAAAATAAATAATTTGTACAAGTGATTGTTGAGATTAATACGAATAACGGTGAGTTTGGCCCGCAGCCGAGACCGTCGCCGGCCGCGGCCGCGCCGCCGTACAAGCCGTACTCACAGAAGCGGCGGCGCGCCGCCAAGCCCGTGCCCTCCACCTCCACCTCGGCCTCGGGCTCCATCGAGGACGCGCGCGACACCTCCCCGCAGGTACACAACATGGCCACTTCTAAACCTTCGCCCAAACACAATAAGACGCTAAGCCGGCAGCTGCTAAATGGTAAATAGACATCGTCTTGCATTCTTCCAAAAATTGTTATATTTACTCATTTGAGCCGGCGCCGTTATTGTAATTAGAATGGATGTTTTCCTTAGATGATAGTATGAAGATCAGACAGAATCAGTCGAATTTGGTGCGAGTTTAAATGAAACACTAGTATTACGTCATTGTTTACATTCATTTGTCTTTAGTCGCTAACGCAAATCGGCTCGTCGACACTGACCTCGGACTATCATATTATCGTTTTATACTTTATGAAATACATCATGAGGTATTTATCCGTTGCGGGGACGATTGTTACCATAGGCATTCTTAGCATTCTTCTGCTTTATAACGGAGCTAATCTCTTGAAGGCTAATTGGTGAGATGGGCCTGGAGTTTTATACAAATGTCTGTTTTTGCACCCCCAAGAAGTCTGTTGACGCGGCGGTGGAAAAAATGTAGGTAGTTTTAAATAATTGGAAAAACATGGGTCGTGTTTGATTCACAACGACATAAAAATTGTATGCTTTATTTTATTCAAGCAGTTGCCGACGGTTGGCAACATTGCTGCCCTACCACATACTAAACTCCCAAGACAGCACGCAAGTGTTCCTTGCTCGCTTACCGCCAGCACTTGCCTCGAACGAGGAATGCTGACACATGGAGCCGTTTGGACACAGTATCACATACACACAGACATTATTTGGACCCAACTGTGTCCAAATAATTATACAAACATTGCTCATTTACGCCTGATATATTTCATAGAATTGGAGGCATAGAATTGTTTTAATTATTGTTGTTTTTTAAAAGATCAAATATACCCTTTATTGGTACATTCATTATCCGCTAGACGGCAACACTTGTTACGTACAACATCCTTCGTCAGTATAATTTGTTGGACGCCAGGTGCCATCGGTGTTGTTCATGACAACTTTCATCAAGTTAAGGGAAATTCACAAAAAAAAGTTTAATTAATTTAATTCATGGCTCGAAAGGCAATGGATATTTTCATAACTTTTTAACTCGGATTGTAAGATATAAAATATTTTCTATTGTAATAGGATTTACAGTTACAAAAGACACATTATCGTATTTTGTGATTACCCTTTTCTAAGTTCATTGTGTTTGGCGAGAATTTTCTTACTTTATTCGTAGATCTTAAATAATTATAAATTTGCTGTATCTACCAGGTACCTATATCTTTAATTCTTCGTAATTTTCATTTATTACGTGTTTTTTACTAGTTGGAGAATATGTTTGAACATCATTGTCATCATCGTCAGCCGCTAGGTCCACTGCTGGACATAGGCCTCCCCTAATCGGCGTCTCTCCTTCCGGTTCTGGTTCTGCTTGTACAGTTTTCTTATAATATAAAAGTTATGGATATAGTATTGGATCGAAGTCAATTATAGAAGCAGTAACAAAATAACCTTAAAAACCGAGGTTTAATTATTCAGACGTAATGGGACCATATCGCGCACATTTGCAGGACACATCGAGCGAGTCGCCCCACCACCACCAGTACGACAAGCTGCTCCCGCCTACTCAGTACGTCCCAGTGTTTGCATTGAATGCTCTCGGTACGTAGTCGACTAATTTAGTATCTCTAACCGTTCTGTTCATAGTTGATAAATTGTAAATAGTTAATTGTGTAATTGTTCTTCAATTAATTTGAAGTCAATATACTGTGACATTAATTAAAATTAAAATAAGAGAACCTACACATTTTGTTATTCAGTCACGTAGAGAAAACGAATGTCAATACTTTACCGAATATACTCGTATTTCATTTTACTTCATAAGCCATCAACATTATCACATTTTGTTTTGACTATGACCACTGTTGAAAAAGTAACACAGATTTATCTTAGCTCGACAGCAATGTTTTATGGGATAGAGGCATGAATAAGGTCAGTGCGTGTTGCACGTTAGTGGGAGAGCAAGGATTGATAGAATAAACATGTTAATAAGCTGGTGGTGTGCAGGCAAGTACTACGTGCCGCTGAGCGTGGAGTACGCGTGCCTGGCGCGGCAGCTGCGGCCGAGCGCCGCGCCGCCGCTCGCCGCGCCGCTGCACCCCGTCACCATCCACGTCAACTTCCAGCCCTGCCTCGACTGCCACGTCAAGCGCGAGCCCGACCCCCGCGACTGGCGCCCCCTCTAGGCGATGTGCTCTTCTTCCTCTATAGGACTTCTCATCGCTCCTATATGAAATGTCTTCTCGCGGAGAACCTCACTTGTGCTGCTTCCCGTTATAAAAAATAAAATTTAACATTTGCCTTCCGAAGTGATAAGGCGTTGAAAAACAATGTCAAATATGGCGTTTCCCGCCAATAATGACGGTGACATTTCGTTCAGTGAATCACTAATTATAGTATCGTGAAAGCAGTAATATTGACCGTGTCACTGACATCGAAACCCTGAATCAACTACCTCGTTAAAACCACATAAGGATTTCACATTAGCAGTGCTGACCATAGAAGTCTTATTTTATTATTGTTCAGTTTGTCTAATACATACATATTATCCTATACATAATAAAAAAATGTCATTACGCAATAGATAATAATGTTATGTATTTATATCTATGGACTACTTAAATGAATTTTTTTTTTTACATGTGTTAGCATTTCATACATAGCGACCGTTAAAATCTTATGGCCGCTCTGATGACATATCTAGTTAAAGTTTGCATGAAGTAGAATTCTTTATTAAATAGGGATAAAATTATGAGTACATAATTATGATAGGATGTGTGAGTAATAAAAAATATTATTATTTATTACGATACTGATAACTGCCAACTTGAATTGAAACAAAATCTAAGATTATTTTATAATCGACAGCGCAGTGCGCAGTATGTGGGTGATTTACTTACATAATAATGTACATGTGAGACGCCTAAACAATGTCAATTAAGAAGCAATTTATCGAAAGTGTGAATATATACAGACAGAAGATAAGGTCCACTGACATTGAAACAGCTGTCTGCGCCCTGCGGAGCGTTACATAGGTATTTTCGCACCGGCCAAAAGGTTTGTGTCATTCTATACTAAAAATGTTATACGTAAAATATCGCATTTACGACTTATTCATAGATTTGTACATAAACATAATATTTTATTTACAACGGTTATTTAAGCTTTGCGAGATTGTTATATTGTTATGATTCGACAGTATTTCAATCATCGGAAATATTGATTATTTAAAAAAAAAAGGTATATAAATTAATTACAGATACACTTAACTATTCTTTGTTACCTATTACTGTGTATTAGATAAATATTTTTAATTGATGAGATGTATAGGTTGGGATACACGTTTTAATTTAAATTGCATTTGCACATATGTAAAAGTATATATATATATATATATGGTTTCCAAAAAAGTTTAAAGTTTATATATTAGCACACAGCGGAGAGTGGACTATGATTTAGATGTATGGGTTGCACACATAAATGAAATAATTCAGTGTAAGAAAATTATATTTTGGTCATATTTCTGATACAAAGTGACAAAAAACTATAAAAGAATCATTAAAATATACAAATTATATCCTTATTTTTATAAAACAAATTATAACTTGGAGTAGGTGTAATCCAACTGTCAAGTCAATATGTTGATATTGGCTGTCAAATTATTACAGCAATAGGATTTCAAAATACATGCGAAATATATTTTCTAACCAAAATTGTCATATTTTTAGCCAAGATAATCCTAACATGTTTATTAATAAAGGTCCTTTTTTTTTAATTTTGCGCTAAAACAGTCTGATTATATTATACATAAAATATGAAAATAAACCACAATTTTTCAGATTACCAATAATTACAGTTGCACAGCTGCCAATAAGTTAATAAAGTTGCAAAAAAATGGTTGCAACTATGACCAACTTCATATTTCATACAGATTTTCGCTATAAATTAATATAAAGAAGAAATTTTCTATGAAAGATATTTTTCTAAATATAGTGCTTATCTTTAAGTTTAAACAGTCATCTAGGGCTTTATGTAAAATGTTAAGTTTGGATTAATGTTTTAAAGGGTAATGTAACAGAGATTTAAAACTGTGTTGGACATATATTTGTATATTATAAACAACTGGTAAACATTTGTGTTAGTTATATTAGTGTAAAAGAGTGTTTGAGTAATTGCCCTCAGCATGTTGGAGTATGGTTTGATTAAATAATGTTTTTATTTGTATATTCAATATGTTTTCTTTTTATTGTGAGGTATGCTGAAGCCTCATGATTTATAAGCATTATGTTGTTTTTGGTGGAAGTGAGAAGAAGACTGTTAAAGACTTGGCATAGACAATGTTCAGTGTTCTTAGTTACGGCTGTGATAGAAAAGAATGTACCTACCTAGTCAAGGTCGCGGGAGACACTTGATAAATATGACTTTTGGAACATTATTTTGTTATAAGACTTGCTGTTTAATATATGTCGTGATTATTTCCTAGTTAGTAAGGTTATTTGTAAAGTAAAATTTTAATATTAAAAATGTTTCCGCCATAAATCGTAGTACATGCTCGTTTTTAAAGTAACTGGTTCTTTTGTTTATGGTAACACATGCTCGACTAATAAAATGACTGATTGTTTTTTTTCATAAAATAAGAGCTAGAAGCTCTTAATGATTATTTTGTTAGTCAAGTAAATAATGACCATACAAAAATTATATGTTTATTTTTACGTATATGTCTTTTATTTGTTTCCAATTCAATGACAAGACACTTGCTACATATATGAGATTTTAGTGTACTTCAAATATTATTTTCAACCCATTTATTATTTTTATGTTGAACTTGGGTACTACCCAATGCAGTAAAACCGTATATCTTTGTTTCAGACCAAATACTTACGGCATTTGTAACGTTATTATTTCTAACGTCTGTTAGTACACATTTAACAATATCTTATTTTTTTTCCATTTCTTTTTGATATTGCCCATACACCTAAGTAGATTGAAAAGGATTCAAGCCATACCACCCCTTTACTAAGTTTCAACTTCAAAACATTACGTTGGCTGTACTACTTGCCTATCTTTCTGTGGATTGCAGGTAGGTGGGTTGCTGTTTGCAATTCATACAATGCTGCATACCGGCAGCATCAGTTCAGCGGTAGTGCATTCGCTGTCTATATGTAGGTACTCAGATCGAGTTATGTGGTTACGTAGGTACATTCTTCTTAGCATCTAAAGCATTATAGCTTTAAAGAATTCACTCTCTTCTACAATTCAACAAAGTAAAAGAGTCTATAATTACTACGTAAAACCTCGCCTGTAATCCCCGAGGGGGTAGGCAGAGGAATGTAGTACACTCTTATTTTTCACCAGTTACGTTTAAGTCTCATGGAATACGTGTTGAGCCTACTGCTATACACCGGACACACATGCAGACTGCTAGTCACTACTAGAAATTCTAAATTAGAATAATTCAATAGTACCCGATCCGGGATTTGAACCCAGGACCTCCCGATCGGAAGTCGCGCTTGCAAACATTCGACTAACGAGGCAATCATATAATTAGAACAATTTTTGCTCCGTGAAGCCAGTTCCAGTAACTGACTTGAAAATGTTTATTCAATAGATCAATATAAATCATGATAAAAAGAATGCGAAACCAGGGCATTATTAAAATTCTGCCGGGATGGCTCAGTGGGACAGATTTTACCCACTCAAATTGGGTCCGCCTTCATATCATGATACGCTACTTCTGGGCAATGTTTAGATGTAGTTTTAACGATGCAACGAAACTATTACGGTAAAGGAAAACATGGTAAGTATATGATAAGTTCTCCATGATTATCTTCACTAAGTGGCGTGAAGTCTGCGAGACGTGCTAACTTAAAACCAATTGTAACAGGTCACCTTGCTTAATTACCAGTGTGTAGCATGAGTTTACGCAGTACCTACCCGAGTTATACATATTGCAGACGATTATATTCTAGGGCATGCATGATAGTTGCTCCAGAATTTAATTGCCGTACCCATTATGCTCACATGATTGCACGCTTTTAATATTTTCCACGAGGATCATGACCCGTAGGGCATCTAGGTTAAATCCATTCTTCTGCTATTAAAGGAAAACTGTTAAAAGGTTGAATATAATCCTAAAAGGAAAAGGCGGTTGATTCAAACAAAGATTTTATGTAATTAATTATCATAACATCTTTTATTCTATATTATTTATTTTAAATTTTACATGCTTAGTTGAAACATTAAGAAAGAAATAATAATATTTGACATCTGGATAATATACAGCTCTACTATGTTATGATCCACTTAAGTAAAAAAATTATATTATTTATATATATATTGCAAAATATTCCATTGTTACATCGAATACCTTACAAGTGTGACGAATTTGGATAGGAGACGTAATACACAGGTGGGAGTGAAAACAGAGAGAGGAGTACAACGGAACACTGGCGCTGCGCTCGCGGCGGCAACATCGCGGCCGCCTCGGTCAACGTTAACAAAATACAATTATTATTACATATTTGTTTACACATAAATCACTATAATATATACAGAGACACCGTTCTACTGAATGATATTTTTAAAAGACTTTTATATCACAAAGATTTCTTCTAACACTCTACGGAGACGTAAAAAACGTTCGGAGTGCACGGTGCTGCGTCGCCGTATCGAACACTAGCGACCTCCCGCGGCCGGCCGGCGGCCACAAGCGCCGCGGAAACATACAAAAATAAATGGCGCTCCTCCGCCCGCCCTCCACACGCGGCCTTCCACTTGAACACACCGCGTACATTATACAAAACTACCCTCGCGCACGAGCACGGCCGCCGGTCGGGGCCCTGTACATATATACACACACTTGCATTACTTAACCGTCATACATCAATAATAATAGTCCGACTCTCTAACAAACGTCAAACACTATTTTATCGCCGCGTTGGCCCTCTACATATCTAGTCTACTATTTATTAGATTACAATCCTCTATTAGTTTCTCTTATCACATATATATAATTGTATTTAGGTAATTGTGAGTGAAAGCTATATATAAAAGAATAACAACTGTGGTCGGACTACTCACTACCACGCACAAGGTACGCATCGCCCGAAGCGGCCGACCACACACTCGTACGACACTAAGTAATTAGCGAGTACACATTACATGCTAGGGGGCAGTGTTCCATGTATCACAGATTACTGGAAGGTGTGTAGTCGTCGCCTCACACAATCGACTGCTTTCTTTATCACTCTAATCCATATCAATTCTACCAACCGACGTCCAGCAGAGTGCACTCCGACATGACACGAAGCGAGTAAATTTTTTTACAATGTATTCAATAACCGGACCAGAGATATTTACAATTACATTTTCATAATCACCCCGTCTACATTACAGCGTCACAATGTACAATACAACCAGATCGAGTCCTCCTCTACAAACGATCATTTCCCTAAATATAATAATATATATCTATGTATAGACATATATGATACATACAAAAAGACAATAATGATAATAAAATTAAGAATTAAAACAAATAAAAAAAAAAACACTTGCTAAAATATCATTTCGTGGGTTAATTTAAATCTCTATTCACTAATGTGTTCCGCCTATAGGCATATTATTGCAACGTATTAACTGACTAAAAGCTAATAATCTATTTATGATTATGCACAGACATCGGGTAAATTTCAAGTAAGTAGTCAATGTCAACAGTATCAACATGTAGATAGAACAACGATATTACAATCACAAAAACACAATCATTTCAAGTGTACAATGTATTATCATTTATTAACTATGGCGGCTGTGGATGTAATTGTGTCACAAAGAAACCGGACGCGAATATGTGGATAAGACAATGATCGCGTTAAAATGTTTATATAACGAGTGCTGATATACTTATGTATTGCGACACGGTCACATCCATATAATTCAATACACAATAAATGTCAAAGCGTATATAATATGGACACATCACCTTAGTGTGCGCGCACACTAGAGTCGGCGTGTTGGACTTGTGTCCACGTGTAAACGTCTTCATACCAAGCTTCAAGTTAGAAAACACGGCAAAAAAGCTACGATTGGATATACAGCATATTAGCAAAGTAAACAAACCAATCATTAAAACAGTGCTAAAAATCATCCAGTGAGGATGGGTGTGTGCGTGAATGTGTGTTGTGTTTATACATAATATATAGACAACAAAGAATATAACACTGGAACAGGTCGTTAACCAGAGTAAAATTTCCTTTAAAAACCTACCCATTTTTCGTAGCCGCAGTAATATTCAAAAGTTTAATATATTGCCAATGTATGACCTGTTAGTGAGCTTTTAATCACTACGGTATTTTAATTAAGATATATGTATATATTATTCATTACAAATAGCTCGTTATCTGCTGGAGTGGATGTTCAGCTAACGCTACCCTTAAGACCACTAAAATTAAGTAAGACTTTATTGCAGCATCAATGCGCGTGCATCGCCACAGACGTATAACTACAGTACGCAATAGAAGAAGAAACGGAAAGAACAAATGTAATGGCTTGGCCTATCTATAATATAGCAATAAACACACAATCGGGCGGCAAGACATCCGACTCGATTCAATATACTAATCACAAATATTTC
>DWEC01000999.1:0-14522 GCA_018245735.1 Microceris miodesmiata
GAGAAGTGTAGTACATTTCCACGGTTCACCAGGTACAGTTACGTCTCATGGAATAGGTGGTGGGCCTATTGGCATACACCGGGCACAGATCCAGATTCCGAGTCACTACTAGAAATTCTAAATTAGAAAAATACAATAGTACCCGACCCGAGATTTGAACCCAGGACCACTCGATCAGCAGTCGCGCTTTGCAGCCATTCGACCAACGAGGCAGTGGAGTACTTAATTATATTTTTATCCATTCGTAATTCAATAATGATATCGGCTTCCATCACTGAGAATCGAAACAGGGTCACTTTTTGACCATTTAATTTGGTTTATCTCTACAAGTGTACGAGCACGGTGTGGTGCAACGGCAAAAAATTGCGGGTACGCGCGTGCGGCCGAGCGCGCACGACCGGGCGTTGCGACACCGTAGTAAACATGTGCGCAGAGATGACAAGGCGGCATTAAATCCAATGGACGCATAGGCTTTACGCACCTAATACTATTTTTCAACTCCGATGAACATTAAGACATTAGGTAATTAATATTTCAGTTGAATATTTATAACCTATCGGTATACTTCAGTCTATTTTTAAAGATGACGTTGTACACCATACAAGTAAAATTCGTTTTGGAGTATCACTCCTCTGTGTCTAGACAATTGTATTACTCGACTTTACGTACTAGTTATGTCAGATTCGAGGACTAAAAAGTAGCACGTAAATGGGCGAAGCATTGCTCGTTTAATAAATAATTGCACATGTTGAACTACAATGAATCAATTATCTTTGTATTGTTACGGCCGATAGTATCTCGAAACTTAGTTGTTCTTTATGTATTGCGTATAGGTATACATATCAGAATATTGTTACGGACGAATCTCGAAACTTCGTGTCTTTGATTATGTATTGCATATATGTATACATACAAGACTATATATAACACGACAAGCGAAATCGGACCTTAAGATTGAAACATTAAGGTCGATTGTCACTTGTCGCCCGGAGTTGATTACAAAATAAATACCGCCGGCGTGTGGGCAGAGCTTGCTTTCTGGAGAATCATGGAATCATCGGGAATTTACCGGAAGCCACTAAAACGATATATAAGCCGTGTGGGTGCTGCAGAGAGACAGCGACTCTGCTTCAATAAGAAGCAGTTCAGAGTCAAGAAGGACGGGCACATTCTGTCCTGTCCAATTGTTCAATAAACCCATACACTGGAGACCAAGTACTTGGATGTCACCCTAGACACGCGCTTATCTTTCAGTAAGCACATTCGGACAATCAGAAATAGGGCCGCTTTCGTACTGGGAGGCCTATTCACTCTGATCAATGGGAAGAGTAAGGAGCTTCGCTCGAAAGTCCGTCAATACTTAGCCTTATGTACTTTATGTAATCTTAGTAGGTACTTAAGTGTATTGTGTTGGCAAGGCAACCAACCAGTGCTATTGTATATGTTCTAAAATGTCTGCCAACCCTTACTTGGCCAGCCTTAACCCTTTATCATTTTGAGAAAACACACTTGTTCAAGAGTGGAATGGTTAAAAGAGTTGTTGTTGACGATGACGATGATGATAATAGTAAAATGTACTTAATTGCATGAAGGCGCAGTCCTCCATAACAAAGTTGGCCATTCTGCACGGCCATTTAGTGTCGCGCGCTAGGCATTTCATAAACACTGCGGCCATGCGCTGACCTCGCGGCCGGCGGCGGCGCAGTGGCTCGCCCGATAACTCGCCTTCCCTTACATACCGCCCTTACGTAACTATCAAACTTGCTATCTTTGCAGTTAAGTACACACGAGCATAATAAACCTTCGATCGCGTTATTTCTAAGTATGTTGCGCTATAACTCGCAATACCAACTAACGAGTATAAATGTGTATCAACTTTGGCGCTTGTAATTTAACTGATATATTTTTTAATTGAATGTCATTATTTTAACAGTTTTAATTTTCTGTGAAAAGGGAATCCAATTTATGCATTTTTAAATGGCAGTCAATCGTCATCAGGACAGTACTCTTGTCCCACTTTGTGTATTTTTGCATTGTTAGTACGATTGTGTCATGACTTATTATGATTAAATGAGAATACCTACATGGCAAATTCACCTCATTTATTGTGGAGCCACCTTGTCCACGGAATTTTGGAGCTAGCTGTCATAATTAGGGAAGGATCTGATGGAGCTTGCGATGGGATCAACTTTGAAATTGAGAACTACACTGTGGCGGAAATAACTGTAACAATATTGACTTTTGTCGTTCTTTCTTCCTCCTTCCGTCGCCAAAAAACATTCAACTTTGAACCTTTATTAGGACGAGAGTATAAGTAATGTTATTTTTTGAAAAAAAAAAAGCTAAACCATTCTCGTTCTTGGATATGATCGTGCTCAACAGTGTCGTAATAAAAAGTACGACAGTAATAAAGATGACGCTGATGAAAAAAATTACATTGGTTCACCACCGCGTAAATGTTTAAAATAAATATGTCTGAACACGGTACGCGGGAAGAAATTGCGTCAAGATTTTATTTGTACGTGAAGGTCGCCATAATCAGGTCGCATTTTTTGCTAGATTCTAAGTAAAACGTAAAAAATTATTGCGTTGTCTGATTTACTATAAATAATTGGTACAATTTACAAATTCATCAAAAGTAAGAAATACATTTTTACTTAATTCATCATGCGCATATTATCAAATGTTACACTTCTGAAATATATTTATATTAGCAGTAAATTGAAATCTCTTATCTTCCCAAGGGTATATGTGACTAATTTAACCCCTGTTAATTTATTGAATTTAAAGTATTGACGATTAATGTATGGCTATATTTATTTTTAATATATAATGATCGACCCATTATAATTCCACTGTTGGAATATGGGTCTCCTCTCATATAGAGAGGGTTAAGGCCATAGTCTGCCACGCTGGCCAAGGGCGGGTTGCGGGTTGCAGGTGCGAGAGGCTGAATTCTTAACCACTAGGCTATCACTGCTTAATATATAATTAATGGCCTACTATTTTAATCTCTCTCGTTTCAAGAGGAGAACCGCGGCCGATTGTAGAACAAGGAGACGACGACGACAAAGGATTGACGATGATGATGACTGACTTACAAAGGCACATGTGTACATCATCATCATCAGTCCGTCGTAGTCCACTGCTGGATAAATGCCTCTTCAATAGCCCTTCACTGAGCTCGATCTTCAGCTCTTCGCACATGACTTGTTATAATTGAACTGTGTAATGTTCAAAAATGTAATGTATGAAACCAGCAGTAGTCGTGTAGAGCATTTGACGTACGTCTGACGACGCAGTCGTGAGTAGGGAGAGCGCGGGCGCGGCGCGCGCTAATCGATAGTGAATGTCATTTCTCTTCGCAACTGCCACATCATGTTCATCCGGTCCCACGTAATAGCGCAATGTTCACTTTGAGCTACTCCTCAATTATATAAAAATCAAATTTTGAAATCAGACGCTCCCTACAAATGTACCACACTGACACTGTATTCAAATATACTTATATTTTCTTTTCTCAACCTTGAAGCTTTTTTGAATTAATTTCTTAAATAAATTTATTTCCTACATCCATGTGTTTATAAAAGATTATCTGTTTTTTCTCTAACTATTTAATAGGTAGATATAGTTAGGTGGAAACCAAAGTAAAAGATTTTTTTTCCAATTTTAAAAATGCCATCCAGTATTCCCATGGGTAAAGAAAGATAAATCTGATAATATTGCTGCAAAATGTTAAAATTGTCATATAAAAATATGCTAAAACTGTCTACTGTATTCTACGCCATCTAAATGCAAATAGACCGTCGTTCGTGATTAGAAAAATATGCGTTTGTTCTTTTCTTGTTCATTTATGTCCCCTTCGCGTGCCGATCATTGGACAGATTATAGATTTAATTGTTATAACATATGGGCATTCTCTGAGCATTACATACTATTTACCTAACGTACTATAACCCAACCGATTTAAATACAAATTCGTGTTACAAGTTTACAATATAGTCGTACCCGTTATTAAGTTGGGTGAGATTTTATTCTTATTACAACAGTAATCGCGCTATGGCAACATTTTTGTTTATTCCCGTGTTTTTGGGCGACATGAAATTATTTTATTCTGGTATCCATCCCATTTTTAATAAAACGCAAACACTATTTTAATTTATTTTTTACCTGTTTTGAAACAAACGCGCGTGATCCTAATGACCACTAGCTGCGATGACTATACACCATGGTGCAGTGTATGGCGACGGCGGCATGAAGCTACATGTAACATTGACAAGTGAAGCAGCAAGATATATTTACCTCTGTATAACTGTTTCTCTTCCTTACGTGATATCCTGATGGAATTTGTCGATGTTGCCGTGGCATCACAAATTATGCTTTCTTATTATAAATTGATGGATTTTTCAATATTATTTTCCTTAATTAGTGATGAGATGTTTGAGATTTACATTTGGCAATATTTGTTACGTATAACATAAAAAACGAATCACGATTACAGTCTGTGAAGGTCGAATATTTCCCAGCCGGTGCTTTCTGGCTACCCAGTGAGAGACCTAGCGGGACCAATATATTATTAATAATAAAATAGCAATGCAACAGCGAGTGATGCTTCGCTGTGTAATGTCCCAGGCGGGCGGTACACACACTAGTGGGTGTACCACACGGGCTCCGGACGGCGGATCTTCACGGTCGGTCACGTACTTCGTATCTGAGAGAGTTGCGCTAAACTATTTTATTTGTACCTACTATTTTGTTGTCTTCGCAATGCACTGTTATGATGATTCATTCATCCACCTAGCTAAATGTTGTGTAATATGTTTTTTCATTTATGTTATGCGAGAGATCGTTCAACTATTGCCAATCACTCGGCGAGATCTTAATGCAATGTGTCGTATTTCGTAAACGTTGATCAGTTCGCAGTCTATACATCTACGTATATTATCTGTCGGTGTGTTTGGGGAGCTCCTCCCCTAACATATTGCCTTAGAGCCCTTTCACACTGGCGTTTTTTTAACACGCTTATATTAGCTTGGGTTGTAAGTATGTATGTCATGGAATGTTTGAGCTCAATTTTCACCGGTTTCTAAATGTCTGATCAACTTGAAACTTTGCACACGACTCAAGGACCGATGACAATGCAATCATTCAATAATAAAACAGGAACTTAAATTAATTAACTAGACGTGTGGAAAAATGGCTAATCGCGTTTCAATTGTGTCGGATCAATTCCAGTTGATCGATCATACGGAGACCACTGACGGGTTCTTTCTAAAAAAATCTAAAAAATTAATTAATTCCCCAATCTATGAGTTTGTTACAGACTGAAAAATGTAAAATAAATAATAGTTGAAAAAGCTAAAAATACACGCTTTTATAGCTAATCGAACTAAAAACTAGAAAATATTTTTTAATGACAAAGAGTTTATATTATAGTAGTAGAAGATCGAACAATCAATCATAATGAATCGCCTCAAAATAAAATTATAATATTAAAATAATAATCCAATTAAAGTATAAAGCGTGGGGTGCTTGATATTATAAATGTTACAATAATTTTGTTGGAAATGATCTATGAGAGAATAGTTATGAACCGCAGTAAAATGCACCCCACCACACACCCGTTTGATTGTAATATATCACTTAGTAAATCGGAACGAACATGTTACAGGTAAGTAGGCCACATCGACAGATGCCGATTGCGACTGATTAGTGGCAACTTGTATGGTATAAAGCTTCAGCTAATACGATTGTCTTGTACATACGTATATTGAAGTCGTAATGACATTGTAGTACATGCGTTTGAATGTGTCGTTTCGGTGCGTGCACTCCGGGGCTAGTAAAAGTAAGCGCTACTTCTATTGCTTTGACCTCGTAATCCATTCTTTTATCGTTCAACTTTCAGACACACATCTCGCCCCGCAATTGTCAATAAGTTTGTCCGATGGACGCCACCCATGTACCCTACTCGTATATTTGTATGTGTTGCGAGTTTTATTGAAATATCTCTTATTCTTTCTTTTGCTTCCTTCCGGTTCCTAAACCGATCACACATTAAGGGACCCTACCGCATTCGGAAATTGACGTAAAACCGGGGTACATTAAATTATTTATTTATTTTTTTAATAGTGGCTGCTGACCTTCCTTTTGGAATACAACACGCTCACGCTATGTTTTATACTACGCTACTTCAGATGAACAGCTGATAGTGAAAGAAAACATCAGAACTAGTTTGACGGGGCGCAACTGAATTGAATACGAGTGTTGAGGGGAAGGGGAACTGCCAAGTGCGCGGTGGTGGGCGCAGTGGCCCGCGGCGGCGGTTCGATGTCCGTGTTCGAGTAACACGTCTGTACGACGTGCCGCGCGGGGCTCCGCGGATAGAGCGGTGTGATTTATTAGGGTCCCTTCTGTATCTTTGTTTTTGACTTTTCGATTTAAAAGATCAAACATTTTTCCCAATTATAAATAAAAGTCTTTTGCCGCTGCCTACCCCGTAAGGGATCACAAGTATGATATAATATTATTAATTTATTGCGCTTGTTACGTTTATTGTCTTTTTGTATTTAGTTTGGTTTTACTTTATTCTAATCAAAGCTGTCACCACTCTTAATAGCGATAATCAAAAATCGGATACATCCATTAGAACAAAATGCATTTAACATTCTGATCTGATTCTGGTTCTGATAAATGGCATGATTGAAGGAAGGCCCAAAATGGATCGTGTGTCGTTAATAAATATTAAGTACCACAAACGAATATTACTTATCACAAAATATTATTGACTATCGTGAACTGTAACCGAAATAGAATATTGTTTGTTGGAATATTGGAACAAACAGCAGTAAAGAGGTCATCAACTCCCAATTATCGGGAGCACTTGCCAATAATCACATACAATGTAAGAACATCGAGATAAGCGCTGCGTACACAGAGACGTGGCGTCGAGCGCCGTGTTTGTAAATAGACGGCCACTCAGTGCCAAGGACGCGCCCTCTGCGCCTTCGGAACGATTAGTTCTTCCGACCAGCTTACCCAGACCTCTCGCCACTTGTCCTTACCCAATCATTAATGATAGCATTTATATTTAAGTCTCTCGTGCTTATTGCACACTGCAGCATGCCTTCATTTTTACCAGCGAGTAGTTTTCTCCGGGTGAATATGTAGTAATTTGATATTAAAGTAAAGAATGTCAGCATAATTTTGCACCTACTTTGGAAAAATGTATGTTATAGTTATTTCTTTGTATGAATGTTCTGATCACTCTCTCCCTCTTTCTCTTTTTTTGTCTTTAATCCTGTCCCCTCTCAACTTCTATAAACCAGCCGTGGGTTTCCAAGTTTTTCTCTTGCAGCCAAACAACATGAACGTTGTTGTCTCTTCCTGTGATATAGCTATCTATTTAAACATTTGCCGCGCTAGCTTCAAGGTCAAGAAATATTTTCCTGCCAGACGCTGTTCCCTGGGAGTACTTAAAAAAAATCCTTGGCTTACATTTGCGACAATCAGTCGTCAAAATAATCGCGCTTTAAATAGTTGCTTTCTAAATATAATTTACATAGTTTGTTTTCCTAGCATATAATTATATTTGCAATAACCAGTGCTTATAGAGCCAGGTAATAATCGATCAATAAATCGTTTATAAAGGGCCCATTACACTTTATCACGAATGTTCGTGCAATAGCGTAAAGTGTTACATTTTTGTCAATGTTTACTGCGAGTGTTAAGGATGTGTTTTTAACGAAAAGCAAAATATGATTCAACCATCGCCCTACATAATATCTTATTATTCGTAATGTTAAAGTATTTATACAATTCAAAATGTACTTGTAAAATATATCACAAAGTCTTACTCATTTGTCACTGTCAAACAAGGCTGCTAATATAGTTGTAAGGAATGTTTCAATTCTTATTTGTGAACAAAACATGGAACAACTACAATTTTCGAAATGAATATTAAATCCGAATTGTTTATTCATATCGTATTACGTTTTGGAACTTCAATTTGTGGTATTCTGAAGACCATTTATTCACGAGTTATTCCTCTTTAGGCTGTTATAAAATTGAAACAAAATGTACTACGACATGTTATAAAATGTCAGTTAAGTTAACATTGTTTAAAAGCAGTGACAAATTATCATTTGGCTGTGTTCAAAGCGTTCGTTGTGTAAAGGGTCTTTATAGAAGAGATAACGTTTATTGGCGGTCCAGTCTCAGTACACTCAGACGACACATGATTCCCTGTGCGTCGCCCGCGCACTGGTGCCGGACACTACTCGGGACACTTGTGTGTCCGTACACAAGTGCAGCGCGTTAAGGAAATAACATAGAATTTATTTACATAATGTTCAGTTCGAACGCGTTCAGTTCCATTGAGCCGTGAGTAGTTTTGAAACAAAAAGTGAACAAATGAACTGTGTTAGCTGGAAATGTTCGAGTTTTTGAAATTTAATTGGTGACTTTTCTTTTATTGTATTCGTTGATGTATATTTTTATTGTATTCGTTGATGTATATTTTTATTGTATGTACAATAGTTCGCGTCTAAAAACCCTAATGTTTACAAACATACAATTTGTATATTCCTTTATAAATAATATTTGGCTTTAATCTCTCTATTAATCAGTGTAGCACAAATCTATGGTAATTGCTAACTAACCGCGGCTCCATCGATGGAAGATTGTCGAGTTGATACTCGACCATCTTCCATCTCTATCCGTCTTCCATCGATCGACAACGACAGCGTAAACATTCGTCATTTTTCCCTTTATCAATTAACAGTCAAACATTGAACTAGTATTTTTAATCTTTAGTGCTGACTGAACTATGTATGTACCGGCTTTAGTTTATATATGTATAAACTTTTTTTGAGATAGTCCGATTCGTTTCAGACCTATCCGAGGTACTTCTTGATAGGCGCATGTCTCTATAGTTAGCTATAGTGTTAACTCGGTCAAATACTGAATGATCAGGGATTTAGTAGTATCCGATATCAGGATACTTGTATGGAAAGAGTTATAAAAGTAGAAACAGCGCATCAGGTCTGTAATGCGCTCTGCCTACCCCGCAAATGACCAAGTGTGATAATACATCTAGTATTCACCAAGTAGTTGCTTTGTATTTGGTTAATAGTACAAATTTAAATGCCATGTTACTTTAATCTTGTTATCATCAAATAGTTATGTAACTGTCGCGAGCCGAACGGTACGAATGTCCTTACAATAAACTTAAATCACAATGTTGTAGCTTTCAATTTTGTAACACTCAAATAAAATCTTCATTTATAATTGGAATCGGTCTTGAAGAAATGGAATTCCTGTAGAACAAAGAAAGAAACTGTACTGAACATTTCAGGTATAGGTACATATGTTTAAATAGCCTATGTTCCAGTTTTATGTTATTGATAATGAATGGCAGTAATGTTGAACACAAGGAGGTTACCCTCGCGGTGTTTTTTGGTAGGACTAATCGAGCGATAGATCGTGGAAGTTGATCTAACTGCTACGTATTATAGATACTTAAGTTTGTTTGTATGTTTGTTGCTCGTTCACACAGTTTTAGACGAAATTTAGTATATATAGAAATGTTTCGAATTTATTCGAATGTTAAAGAATTCTCTAGAACGTTGTTATATATTTTATATGTTTTTTAGGTATTTTTTTTTATTTTAATTGTGATAATTGCTTCTATTTGTACTGGAACAACGCCGAATATTTCAAGTAGTGTGTTTTATGGTACACAAATAAACCGATTCGATGTAAATTATTATGTACATCGAGCTAATAGCGTGACTGATGAGGAAAGTTTTTCAATATCAAAATGGGCGAAGTTTATCTTCATCACTGCTTGGAATGGGGTGGAATGGGGTGGAGTGGACTGAGTACATTAATCACATTATTCTTAATCAATGTAAATAAAAAATAATCACTGGATGTGTTGCTAAGCATAAAACGCCAGAACGGCTGAACCGATTTGGCCGATTTCTTTTTTTTTATTTCATGAAGTCTTAGGAATGTTCTTATGAAGAGAAAAAACGTAAAAATACGAGGTAAATAGTAAAAACAACAATTTCTTTTCGCACACAAACCACTCTGTCCCCAACTGTAAAACATTTGACGTCAATCAAAACAAAACAAAGGCGCGTTAGGTTCATCTTTGGCATGCTGCTAGTTTATTAGAGATTTGCGTGTCATTAGTGAAAATAATATGAACCCAAGTGTAATTCAATTATTTTACGTCCAGCGGAGCGGGCGGGTATCAACTAGTGTATAATAATTTTAATGATCAGTAATATTCCTATTATAAATATTCTGTCTTACTGATACACATCGGATATATTATGTATTCTGTTTTATGAAACAGTAACCAGTGGCTGCTTATTATAAAGCGATCTTTACGACTCGTAAAACTATCGATATACAATTTCACAGCATACTAGTTCTAGGTGACGTTCTTAACAATATGTTAGTTGATGAATACGTTAAAAGTTAGTATTGGTATTTCTCTCTCTCTCTCTCTCACAGACGTCATTCAAATCGGAGCAGAAATAGGGAGTTTGAAGGACAACAATACTGTATATCCCAAAATCTCGAGACATTTCGCTTAAATGCTAATTTGTTGTGTAAAGCGTTATTTGCGCAGTGCTGTTTGTTTCAAATATATGTTCCAAATGTAATTGGTCAAGGACCTGGCGGAAAAGACTTTGGTCCCTTTTCTCACCACCTCCATCGTGGTCGATGTAAATTTAAAACTTTTGACCCAACAGCTACGTATTTAAGAGTTCCTAAAAATCGCTCGATAGGACGAAAACGTCGCTGTAAGTTCTCAATTTGAGTTACATCATCATTATGTTAACACCAAGATGAAGACATTTTTAATGCATGAGTTTCATTTTCGTTCGTTTGTTGTCGCTAGTTTTATCGCCAGCTATCACGTTTAATGGCAGTAGTGAAAGCTGCCTGTTTTTCAGTTTATTTCAGCGTGTAGCAATGTTTCAGTTTGAAAGATACTTGTCTGTGAGAGTTTTTTCAGATTGGCATGTGAGGCTTGTAGTTAGCACAGCGATCACGTCACTTGTGTCCGCTCCAAATGTCGCACTGCCAATGTGGATGTGCTCTCCAGAATCCTATTCAGACAATATTAAGCCCAATATAAAATAATTTAAGGAAAATTTATAAGATTTTTCCTCGGCTGTACATCACCAAAGATTTGTTTTGGGTCACAGATGTAAAACATGCTACTGCCAAAAAGGAGCCGGCATGCTTTTGTTGTTACATATAGAATTATTGTACTTGAGGGATTGTTACCAAAATTGGTATTGTCTGATTAGGCTAGTAGTAGTATGCATGCGCTGCCTGTGTCTAGCTCGTGATCTCTGTTGCATGCAGGTCTAGGCGCGCCTCGCAGCAGCTGTCCAGGAGCGCCGAGAGCATCGACCAGTCCTACAAGAGGTAATGTCCGTTACTGTTACCATATTCATGTAAGGTAAGTAACATGAGCGTAAAATTTTGGCAGTTTTGAACATCCAGTGGCGCTAAAGTATAGGATTTTTTATTTATAGTTATTTTTTATTTGGTATATGCTGTTGTAATTAAAGCTAGTTTACATAGGACGGTCTTGATATTATTTACCATCGGCCAACCCGGCGTGATGGTGATAATACAAGGTATGTACAACAAAGGCTATGGCAGTATTATAAATATTTACTCCCCCCTGTATTTATTGCTGTAGTACATCCGAACCTAGTAATAGGAAAAAAATATTTCAACGTAGAAGCTTGAATCTGTCCATCCAAGGCGACTGAAACTAAAGATGATTATTAATATCCACAATACAAGTATACAAATATACAAGTCTATGCCATATGTTGTTTGCAAACATTTCATCATCGATTGACAAAACCGTGGATCCTCGTCTACCAATTAAACTTTAAGAAAAATACGAATTACGCGACACGTGTTCATACTATAGTAAGTCATTTGTCTTTTGTGTCATGCAATTGTACATTCATGAGACGCGCCTACTGGTGTGTATTCAATATCCATACTCTCCAACTCCTTAATAGAGATAATGAATACCAAATAATTAGTACCTGATGTTATGATGCCAACTTCCAGGGCTGCCAAGAATTTACGATCTAAATCTGTAATATAGGTCCTTGAGGAATGATCCAGTGCGCAATAGCACGTACTAAATAATTTGTAAATTCAATAACAAATGTTCCATAGTCAAGTTTGGTTATAATTATCCTCGTATCTATCAACGTGAGCACGCTGTATTTATTTCATGAGCCGTAGTTTTGATTCAGTCATTTTCACCACAATCCTCCATTTCAACAACGACGGAATTTGAGGTTTCAGATTTTTTCTCCTGTTACATTTGAAATAACGGTATTATTGTTGTACATTGTTCTGGATCTTCCCTCAAACATTCTGTTGTTTTTAGTTTATTTTAGTAGCTAAGATATTTGTTCCGTGTCAGTTTTTGCCTATTATAATTTTTTGCTTTGTTGTGACCATGTCAGTTTGAAACTTGAATTGTTTCAACTATTGACTAATTACATCCATACATCATTGATTAATTTAAAAGTATCGTAACGAATTCATGTTTTTATGAATTAACACCAAAATATTGTATAACTCTTTATTGTTTACATTATTTACTGTTTAAAATATATAATCAATAAAAAGCTAATATACATTGTCTGTCCAAGTTATGTAAGAGATAAAAATGAACAATACTTATATATTATTAGCAACATTTATTTATTTGTATGTAAAGTTATGCAGACCGGTTTTGTTCCGGCGACAAATCTCATTACTCATTATACTTAATGTTTTTGTTCACATTGTTTATTATGAAGGACGAGACATATTAAAATTTCACTACACATTAAGGAGAAATGCAATTAGTAATTGAATCGAATTCTTTTTGTCTCGTTCAAATTGGGTTAATATCGTTTAAAGTTCAATCAGCTCAGTAATTAATTGTAAAGTAATAAATTGTAGCGTTCAATTTGAAAAGAGGCGCACGAAATATTCACCAGCGCGTCTTATTTGACTTTAATGGAAGCGAACACAAACAAATTAGTCAGAAGGCAGAAGCAATGTTTACGGACAGCAGCACTCGCTTAATTCCTGCCGTTTGTGTTCAAATCAGTCCTGCGGGAGTTATTTGGGGCGCTGTTTTCGTCTCCCGGCAATTATCCGTACACTGACACTGAATTTTTGCCGTTTAGCGTCACTCCCCATCGTATCAACGGCGACGTCACCATTTCCAAATGTACCATTATTCCTGTCGTCTCCTTTATGCTGATATGTCGAAGTGGAATGTGCATTTGCGTGGCACATTCGCTCTCGGACATTTTTATGTACATATGGATTTTATTCAGAAAAAATCCTCCAATAAATTTTCGTCAAAACAATGACGATGTGGTATTAAATGAAAATTTATAAAATTTACAGGTCGAAGAGTCGTTCTGTGGATCATGGGTTCGCAGCACCATTTGACCTGGACTCTCTACGTTCCAAGGTCGAGGGAAGGTTCGACGCCATACATCGAGGTGAGCATCAGTTCTGTTTTTATATTGAATAAAGCAATCTGACATATATATGTACATTGCAAGTTGTTTCTCTTTAATATAGCTTACCCCGCACAGCAGGTATGAACGCCAGCTATTTTTACGAGTTGACCTTAACTGGTGACCTTGTCGATAGGTCAACAACATAACATACCAATAACTTAAATTATCATGAGGCAACACCAAATTATATCTAACGACTAATAATCATAATCTCGACCCAAATAGTTCTTTCGTTAAACACACGGAGATAATTGTCGAGATTATATCAGAAAGGGGCTTTTATTTCTAACAGTTTCCTCACCCGGGTTGTCCGCAAGGCGCGAGTGAGGCTGTAGCAAGCCTGTAACAATTATGTGATTCATCTTCCACAGTATCAGTCTCAGGGGAAATACTAATAGCTTTCACTTACTCACTAGATTGTCTCATCCGGGTAATTTTAATTTCAATTTTAATTTTACCGATTTTAACTTTATAACAAATCCTAAAATCTTATTGCAGCAATAATTATTTACAGGAAACCTGACATGATTTAAAGAATGTCTTTATCTTGGTTCCGAATCGTAGAATCTAGCGTTTCCCTCGACGTTTCCACATCTTCTCTCGTCCATCTACGAAATTCATACAGAATCGGCTCTCATCATTCAATATAATTCGCTTCCATTCAAGTGTTCAGGCGCGGTATCGGCGAGTAAATGCTAATTGGGCTACACAATGACTTACATCAACCTTTGGCGCTTTGACGGGCACGTGTGACTTAAGTCCAACTTTATTTAGTCTTCTTCTCACTCTACGTTCACTAACACAGGCGTCACGGACTACCTCTAGAGCATTACGGATTTGAACGGCAGGTTAATGTCGATTTCTCAATGTTTGTTGTATGTATCCTTATAAAACGGTCATCTACTGCGCTGATTGCCGTACATACAAACCTGTTTGTCTCTA
>DWEC01001000.1:0-14516 GCA_018245735.1 Microceris miodesmiata
TTAAATTTTCTAGTAGAAATTTCTAGTAGCGGCTCGGGGTGTGTATCTGTGACCGGTTTGTGGCATTAGACTCACCACCTATACCCATGGTCGGACGTAAACGAAACAGATGAAACGTGGATGTGTTCTACACTCTTCTGTCTACCGCTTCGGCCACTACACTCGTGAAGTTACATTTTTTTATATTTAAAATATAACCTAAACTCTATTTCATTTATATATTCTCTAGCTGCTTTTTGCAGGGAGCTTGAAAAGCTTTTTTCGTTTTTAGCTTTGTGCTATTTCACGTGAACGACGGGAGCGGATGCAGGTTTCGTTTTATATAAAAAAAAACCTTTATACCGTAAAACATATGAATAATAGTGAAGTGCTTTGTTTTTCCGCTCTAATTATACAAGATTTCCGAGGCTTTTGGATTTTATTTTTCATCAAAACACCGAACGACTCAGACCCTCGCCCGAGGCGCCTGCTTTCATGTCCTTTTGTAGTTGTTCGCCGTGATACCGATGTAATAAGTACTGTGTGATCTTAGATATTAATGTTGAAACATTTTACAATATAGAAAAGCTTTCATTATATATAAACACGAATTTGATTTAAGTTGTTTAACAAAGTAATATATAAACAAACGTTTAAAGGTTTACGCTTGTAGCAAGTTAAACAGCTGGTAGTAGACTTGGAAGATTTATCATTAACCTATATTTATATTTAAAAAGAACAATAACAGAAGACGGAAATACTTTAAAGAGTCCTTTGTACAGTTTAAAAATGTAATTAAAACGTGTAACTAAGTCACTTATAAAAATTGTGACTTTTAAATACCAATTGGTCATGCAAGCACAAATAATTTTGGCTATAAAGTTGGCATTTTGGACAGTATAAATGGTCGTGCAGGCACAAATTTTTGTAACTATATGATCATTACTAACTATAAAAATAGTCTAACAGGCACAAATAATAATGACTGTACGAGCATTACTGACAAAATGCATTACTGATTTTCTTTTACTTCAGAACTAAGAGCTATTGTAAATTTGTGTATAAGATATTATAATAAGAATATATAATATCATAATGCATATTTTAACAAAATATGTATGCAAAGTTGATTTATTTTGACATCCGGCGCCATTTATACTGTTAAACGATATCGCTTGGAACTAGGGCATGGTTCGAAAGTTAAACCTTCAAGTTCCCGATATAAATGACGCTGCGCGGGAACGAACGGGATACAATGGAAAAGTTGGTAATTGCAACCGCGAAGTTCCTGAGCCGTGATGAGATCCTGTTATTGGCTATCGATGTGTTTCAAACCGACGTGATTTCTCTAGTAAAAGGAATAGCTATAGCTATCATCAAATAATACCAAATCAGATTCAAACCAAATATACCTATATATTTTTAATAGTTTTTTTTAGAAAAAAATTTAATTTCATTAGTAGTAACAGTAATGTAGTACATAGTAATAGTTCAGCAGTAGTAATAAAGACTATAGTCGTAGCAATCTTCCCAGCAAACATCATCATAGCATAGTCATCAGCAATAGTCATCTTCCCAGCAAACTGACTATTTCAAGACGACCATCGTAAGAAATACCTGTAAATAATTCTAGAATCTTAATAATTGGAGTAAGGGAATGGTTTACAAAATAAATGTATTGATTATAATTCAATACAATTTACTTTATTAAGTTACGCCTTCCATAGTAATAGGTAGATACATAGGTATGTATATTAACAAATAGTTTAAAAGTTGTTTAAAGAAAATCTTATGGGTAAACTTCATCATCATCATCAGCCTTTCTTAGTCCACTGCTGGACATAGGCCTCCCCAGAAGGGGGTGATGGATAAACTTAGAAATGATTATTTTTTGCATAGCGCAAATATTTGTAATACCATAATAAATTATTCAGAATAAAATATTCGTACCGTAGCAACTTATCTTTTTATTAAGAGAAAAGACCAAAACATATTTCTCGTCCCCGTTCAAAGCAAGTTAAGTTATGGTTTCATTCAAAGAACATTCCAGAAAATATTTTTCTCAAATGTATTGAAATATACGATAACAAGTCATTTTCAGTTTTAGCAAAAATCCAGCGACTTTTCATTAAGTAGACAGTTCTAAAGAATTATTAAAATAAAAACTTATTCATCTTACTTCACTGAGGCTTATACGATGGTCCCGTTGGACCGAGTGGCGATATAATAGGAATGATTTCTAATTAGCATGGCGAAGTTTGCAGCCACCATAAAACGCCCCCATTTACCGTTGTTATTGTTCAAACTGGACAGAATTCGTCAACTTTACCGCAGTTAGTCCCTTCTGTGGCCGAGTTGAACGATTCGGCTGTCAACACTTTAGGTCGGTAAGGATAATTAAAACCTTGACTTAATTCTCCCCAATTAATTGGACATTTCATTAAAAATATGGTTCACGGAATTATAGGCAATAGTTATTAATATTTAGTGATTTTCAGCGAGAGCATTGGTGTATTCAAGGTAGACATTTACATTATTGATTCATGTCATGACATGAACAAGCATTTAGCGTTAGATATTTTTATATATCACCAAAACTAATAACTATTTTAATGCTAGACAGACATCAGCAAGAGGATTTATAGACGTTACTAGAACATTGCAAAATTAAAATAATATATATTTGCATTCGTTATAATTTTATACAATAACAATAACACAAAAACAATTCAATTAAACTACATCAAGACATGTAACAACATTTGCGAACAGTCCCATCTCTGTAACTTTGTTATGAATTCATCTTTTCACTGAATATAATAAATTTTCGACAATACCGAATACGGGATGAATATATTAGCTTAAGTGCGTCAAATTCTAAAGAACTTTTGTCGTCTGTGAGTAAAAACGTGATAAAAAGACTTCGCGGCACAAAATTGGAATTGCGTTTGAAAAGAACCGAGAAAAAAATAAAACGTGGTCTTATAAATTATGACTTTAGTCGTTGACACTTTATATATAATGCCGTGAAAATGATGTCTTTAATGTGTTTTACGTTGAATATAACATTTATTGATGGTTTTTATATAAAATGTGACGTTTCGTCTTAAAGATTCAAATTAAATCATAGTTAAAACATAATCACTTTAACAATCACTACTTGTTACAAAAACAAAACAATAACTCGAAAATATCAAAACGAGAGAAGTTATATTTCAATGATCCTTGAGGCAACGAAACAAAAGAATAATAATTATTATTAATGTTAAAAGTTAAAGGAAGTTGCGTATGTCCAAAGAAGTTCGAACTGAAGCAACGCTAACACTTTTTAAATACGCAGAATCGATTACAACGGTAAAATGCGTATCAACTCACCAATCGCGATCCTTATCTGCGCCGATGAAGCGGCAAATTCACAGAAAAACAACGATTATCTCACTGTGATAAATTCAAATCCATGGTGGCAATAATTTACCAATAGTCGCACTATCCGTGGCATAGAGTTATCAAATACACAGTTATTAGAATGAACAATATGAACATTTTATCATCGACCAAAGTCTACAACACTTCAAAGTTTCTACAACGTCCTAGTACTGTTAAAAACGGAATGGAAACTCGGGGTGGTTTTTCGTTAGCGTGGCGATGAAGATGTCGCCGGGCGAGACACGACCACGCCGAACGACCAACGGTACCAAACTGGCAGGGATGCTGCCGGTTGCTACGATACGACACCCGTTTCCACCCCCTGTAGATTGGGCCGCCGCCCTAGACGAGTGGTGCCCCGCAACCTAGTTTTATGTATATACGCTACTGTCTGCGTAATAGCTCTTCAGTTATTTCCTGATAAAACGCGGCTAATACGTTTATTGAAATGTCAGATATTATATTGCTTTTGTATTTGCCTTTCGAAAGATCGCAACAGGAAAACATTTTTTCGATACTCATACAGTCGGCATCAATCTTTCAAATTCTTCTGACTCCACATCCCTCCAGCGACTTTTTATAAATTCTGTGATCGTTTCACTTTTCCTTAACATGTTCCTGTTTTTTATGGAAACTTACATAAATGAAATATAAAAGGACGTTTTCCAAATTTTTATCTTTATAAAGGACAATTAAATTTTCAGGAAAGAGCTATTGATATTTATGCATTTATTATTTCTAATAAGCGATTGTATAGAATGGGTTTCACTGTTCTACTTACATACCTTATTTATTACAATAACACTAATTATACAGACAACCTACATTAGCTGTTTCAATAGATCTTCCAATAATACTCTAAACCGAAATGCTTTGGCGTAATTCCGTTCCCTAACTAATTTCAGGCTCTTCAATCTAAAACTTAACAAGTGTTTAGTTATTTCGGCAAGTTTCGTTATTTATTCAGTTTAACAAGTTGTAAATTTAAATGTTTTGTTTTATTTGTCTTGACAATACAAAGTTTTTATTACTGTGGATTATTGTACTACTTAAAAGAAATTTAAATTCAAATTTTAAAATTGGATGTCTCCGAAAACGGCGTGCGTGTGTGAGGAGAATGATGAAGTTGGAAGAAACACGGCAGGTTAATAAGTATATTGGCTCATAAAGGGACCTGCCGTGATGGTATGATATGAATAATAAGAAAATATAAAATTTAAGCCACTTTAAACGAAAGTTGACTGTAGTTAGTTAAGGGTGAAATTTAAATCAACTTCTATATTTATATAGGTACTCTTATTTCAAATATTTAATATTACTAATGTTAATAGTAAAATTTTCAAGAACATTTGCAAGGCCTTATTCCACAATACGAATGATTGTACAAATTTAAGTCATTACCAATATCTCAAACTGACTAAAACATTAGCTAGCGATTTGTAATCAACATGTATTACTTCGTCTAATAATAAGGGTCCAAAATAGATGTACTGCGACGTTAAACTTAATGGCGTATGGTCAATATGGTTTCACTTAAGTTTGCCACAGATGAAGTTACGATAGATTATAGGGATGCATTGTACAATATATGACAATATTTATTCCATTATTATGCTCGAGTTGCCACGCGTAACTAGCTTTTATATGTTTAAATCTCATTCTTACGTCGTCCAAATATATGAACAGATATAATATGACATGTCTCAGTATACCGAATATTACTACGCATATAATGACAGAAGCTATGTAGACTATATAATTATAACATAGCTACTGTTTGTGGTAATTTGCTATAATAGAATACTATAGCACAATATATTTTATACTTTGCTAGAGCATAGAACTACATATTAAACAATATTCTATCACGATATGCGACGACCTTTAAGGGGTCTGGTTCTAAATTTGGGGTCATGTATACGTTTCGTGAAATGCGAAACTGTGACCGATCGTCGCCCGGGTTTGCTGTTCATTGATAAACGTAATTGGTTGTATAATAAACTTACACGCGACATAGGCTACTAATATTCGCCTATATACACTCACCGGCACAATTAACCGCCCACCTTTTATTTCTTTTAATTTCAGAAATGGTCTAACGGAGACCATATTATTTTATGCCAGTTACTTCGAGTAATAACTTTCAGGAAAAAGAAATAACAAAAGTAATGAAAAAAAGTCATTTATTAAAGGCGAAAAATCAAATTTTCCAAAATCTAATTGTGATATTATACAATAATTAATTTGTTGTACCAAAATTTAGTTTGGTAACACCTCTTTATTCTCTGGTTCGGACCCCTAATAATCGATTCACTAATGATAGAGAAACGAAAACTCATTTAACTACAAATAATATTGGACACCAAAATAATAAAGCATAACAGAACACAATATCACGCCTAGATTTCCCAAAACTGTTAAGTAGAGGCGTGTAATACTCCTACTTATCACTAGTTTTGTTGCGTCCCACGGAATAGACTATAAGACAATATACTGTTACATACTGTTAAGACAATATACTGTTTACATTAAGTTATTTACTGCTTCGTTGGTAGTGTTGGTTGCAAGTGCGACTGCCGATCGGGAGGTCCCGGGTTCGATTCTCGGGTCGAACACTGCAAAATTTTCTAATTTAGATCTTCTAGTAGTGGTTCGGAGTCTGAATATGTGCCCGTTGCATGGCAATAGGCTCCACCTATTCCATAGTGGGGCGTAAACGTAACCGGTAAAACGTGGGAGCGTCTGCATTCCTCTGCCTACCTCTTCGGGGATTACAGGCGTGAAGTTAATTTTTGATTGGTAGTTAAGGGTAATTGGCGTGGCTGTGGACTATGAATTATTTAGGACCGAATGCCCTGCCGAAAAAGAAGGAAAGAAAGATATCCGACTAATTTGTGGTCAATGTTAGGTATCTACGATCCGATTATTTTATTATTAAACTTCATTAGAAATGGCGGCCGCTCAAGAGGAAGGATCTTGGGTAGAACTAGTCGGGCTATCCCGAAAAAACTTACAAGAATAAAGACGTCACATAATTTAATAGAAGCTTTAGTTAGTTACAGTTATATCACAAGTTTACGAAACATCACTAAATATGTAGCTATGGTGAAATGTTACGTGACTTGAAACATGGCAAGACACGAATAAAAAAAGTCTTGGAGGAATGCTGTCTGCACTTAACGATTGACTAGTTCCTCAAGTGGTCAGTACAAAGTGGGGACGAACTGAATATTATGCACACGAACAGTTACAACAGCACACCCAACAACGTCATTTATTTTGTACAAAACATTGCAGCCACGCGTAATCACTTTACCAAGAAAATAATCGTTTTATTAATCATCAAGTCCCGCTTGATAAGTATAATCGGAATGAATTGTATTAGCAAATCTTTTAAACAGTTATTTATGCAATATCAACGAAGACGCACGTTGACATTGTTTTTTTTTTTTTTAGTAATTGCAATACGTTCGTTCAGATAGTGTTTTGTTAATTGTAATTATCGATCGTTTTAATTTGGACAAATCGTGCTCTATGTGCAATAGGCATATGTCCTGACAATGGTGTTTTGAAGTTTTTTTTTTAAATATTGTGCTTATTAACAATGGGGAATTCAAAATCGAAAAAGCAACAAAAGGAGCCGGACAAGTTTTTCGAACGCGAAAAATGGAAGGAACAGAAAAGGGAAGAATTGAAGAAGAAAAATGTCAATCCAACTAACAAGAGAATCGGTATAAAGGAACAACCTCTTCCTCAAATAGCGCCCGTTTCCGTTGTAGTGCCCCCGTCGGCGCCTGCGCACGTCAGGTCCTACGACGATGAGGCTGTGGACCGAATGCGCTATCAACTTCTCAATGATTCGGATGCATTTTTATTGAACAACATACTCCTCTCTATCCAATTTTTCGAAAATTACGAAAAGTGAGTATTTACCATCTCCTAACTTAAGTAATATTATATTTTTCATCATGGTCATGACTTCGAGTGAAGCTTATAAATATTTTTAATATTATATCACAAATAAATTTTCATTTAGTTTAAGATGACATTTTAATGTAAAATAAATATCTGCGTAAAGTACCTAATAGTTTTAAAGTAGCTTATTATTAGATAAGTTTTTTAACTTCTCAATATATTCTGTTTATATTAACTAACGTTATTGTATGTGGCTATTGTACCTTCGAAATATTTACAAAGGGCAAATCAATTTAAAACGTATAATTAATATTATTACTACTTTTACAAGACAGAAGATAAGTAACCAATTAAAAAGATAGCGATGCTACTGAGTGCCTATCAACTGCATAGTGACCAAATAAAACTGTTACCTTTGTACAAGCTATTAAAACCTTCGCATCCTTTTTAACATTTATACTAATAACAAAAAAGCTAGTTAAAATTTTATTTGCTCAAGGAACTGCAACGTTTTTTTCTCGAACATTCCTTTTGTCCGCTCTATCGTGTCCAACTTTACGGTGCGTATACCTACTATGAAATAGTGTATAGTATAAAAGATAATGTAGAATTTACGTGCCATAATTTTTTTTACACAAGCATAAAACATACCGACCGATACACCGACGAATGGATATGATATTGAAATAAAATTAATAACCTGATAACATTTAAAGAACCAATTTAATTTGATACGGTATCGCGTGCATGTCGCTGGCGGTGATTACTTTTGATTGAATAAATCACACATTGTGCCTACCTATTCTTAAAAGCTTATTGATTGCGTCACCATATGAGCTTGATTAAAATTCACTTTTATTTTCTGCAGTAATAGCCAATAGCTTTGGCAAATATTTGTTCAGTTTGAAATCATGCTGTTCGCTCTTGATTTTCAAAATCGAACAAATGAAAATAAAATATGCACCGTGCCGTGTGTACAGCATTTAAATTATTTATTACAAAACCCAAATAGAATCGTTGAATATTTAATGAAACAATCATGAACATTTTGAGATCGTACTTCCAATAATATCGTTTTCATTTTTTTAGAGAAACTCATCACATCAAGAACAATCCTATAAGCGAACGCGAACATACTATGGACACAGCTATGGTGCGGAGCCATAAACACGTTTTCTTCGCTGACAGGTTACAGGAATGTGTGCAGGAGCACATTTACTATCAACGCAGCCGAGAAGTTACGGAACCTATTATTGCCCCCAGGCTTTTTATAATTTATGATAATGTCGAAGCAAGTGAACCAGGAGACACCTCCGATTATTGTGCGGTGTTAGACGCACCATTTTATAAACTGCGCATTGAAGACTCCAAAGAGCCAGGTACATTAATATGATGATATGATATATGATATTTATATTCGATAATTCCTATAAAGTAATTTGAAATTTTATAGCTCTCAATATTTTATTTGGTTTCAGGCTACATCAAACTAAAGAAGACGGAAGTTCTTGAAAGTACACTTTCTAAGGAGCAAAATTTAAGTAATTTACCGAAATCTAGTTCTGATGATAGTCTTTATACAGATTCAGAGAAAGAATCAAACGATTCTGATGACTCTCCCTACACAAGTAGAGGAGATGATATTTCAAATAAAATTAAAATTAAATTACACGAATCTATTCAAGGGGATCTACAACCTGCTAAAGGACGTTTGACTAGAGCGAGAAATAGTGCTACAAAAGAAGTAAATGGTAGAACGCAGAAACAAACTATTTTAGAAAGTAATTTCAATGATAATACTCTTTACAACGGCAGTCAAGATAATCGAAACGACGATTTTGAAATTAAATCTCGAAAATCTATTTTAAAGAATACGCAACGATCTAATGGTATAACAAAAGAAAATGTAAATCAAACGTTGAAAGATAAACATCACGTTTCACTCGAAAATGTTAAAGCCGAGGACACAGAAACGTCAGGTTATAGATCAAATTCAAGTAGCCGCCATGCTGAATCTAGTGAGGCGGAATCGGATTATGGATATTCAACAATTACTGAATCTACGACCCCAAAAAAGGTTGAACTTAGCCTGCAATCGCAATTTTCTAATTGCCCAGTATCTTCCGGCGTCTTACCAGATGAGTGTTGGATGCCAGTTGAGGTGCGCGCTGTGGAATGGAGCGATGATGAGGACGAAATTCATGATACCGTTTCAAAATTATCTATATCTAGAAATCTCTATGAAACGAATTATTATCTGAGTTCTATTAATTTTATGAACAACTTTGTTGATAATTTTATAATAAATCTAGGTTCAGGTCTGGGTTTTTCACAAGATGCTATTAATAACGCTATGACACAAGGTGCTAGTATTTATTGCAATACAGTAAAAAATGGATTAAAACTCAATTACGAAGTATTTCCTGCCCTCATAGCCGCCTGGCCGAATGCTGCAAATCAATGGATTATACGAGAAAGAAAAATAATTCAGAATCCAAGGACGAACTTTAGTTACCAGTGGCCTACAAAATACATGGTAAATAAGGCCATTGGATTCGGTTGCCTCTTAGTACCGATTGGGTTCAGACCCAAACGAGGCGCAAACCCGAATAGAGAGTTGCAATGGAAAATAATATTTCCTGCAGCAGAACGCTATTTGGAAAGTTGTTTGGCGCATTCCCATATGAGGTGTTATCTATTTGCTCTAACATTGCATAAAGCTTTCATGGAAAACGAGGTATCTAAAATAGGCATTGATGCGAGTCATATAAAGAACCATCTTTTTTGGCAGTGTGAAGATAACTATGCAAAGTGGCCGGAAGATCGACTAGGAGAAACATTAAGGTTGTTTTTGAGAAGTTTTTATATTCACTTCGGACAGTCTCGGTTACCCAATTATTTTATAGATAATTGCAATGATTTTAAAAGTATACCGAAGCCATTGCTCTTAAAGGTACAACGACGGGTAGCCGATATTCTAGAAGCTCCCGTGATGCATTTACTTCATGCAATCGACAAATTGAAATACACGAAGAAAGATTTTTATCCGTCTTTCAATACTCATCGGCTTTACGATATTCTAACATGCAAAAATCCATTACGAATAATAAACCCGAACATACCTGTAGTTATTCCCAATTACAATAGCACTGATAGTGAAGAGGAATCTATTAAAAATATTACCGACGGCGCTAAAGCTCATGACAAACATTATTTATGGAAAAAAGAAAGGCAGAGGCAAATAAAAGAAAGAAGGCGGGCAAATATTTACAGCAAAAAGCAAAGAGCGTCAAGTAAAGACGACAAAGAGATTAAACAAAATGTAAGTATACGTATAAGTATTCGGAACAATTATTAATATATTGGAAAATCAATCGGCGCCGGAGCGTTGTTTCAAGAATTTGACACTTACTTTTTGTGGTTTTTATTTTGTAGTTCTTAGTATTTCAAAAATGGTTATATTTCTTTTACAGATAATTTTGCCTGCAAAAATGGAGACAGAGCGTCGTCGCTTGGTACTAGAATTTTTTATACCACACTTCATTGCTATGGCGCGTTCCAGCGAAAAGTTCGAAGCTATAAGACAGGCTGTCATTTATTTGGAACAAGCTCAAAGACTTTGTATTATTCTTCGCGATGAACCTGCCGGAGACGTGACTGCCAATGAATATCTCGATGTTATTCGGGATAAACTGGTAGATTGCAAGCGAAAATTAGCAAACCAGGGTGGTTTTAAGTTGCCAACACGGGGAGAAAGTGTAGTCGAAAGAACGGTTCAAAATAAGCCAATTCGCAAACATCGTCCAAAGTACGAACACATCATTAATCAAGATTCTCCAACGGAAAATTTTGGAAACGCTCCATTTTCATTTGTTGACATACATGTTGAACCAACTTCAAGGTCGGAAAACAAAAGGTTAGAGGATATTGGACAAGAAGAATCTAAGTTATGAAAATTATAATTTGTGAGAATATGGAGCATTAGCTTATTTGTGACGTTTGTGTCTCTCTCATTGTGGTTGTGTTCATATTTAATTACATTTTGTATAAAAATTTTTTGCTATAGGATAACTTTGTATCGTAATTGTGAATCTCTACTGATAACAAGTATAGGTGGATAAAAGTGATAATGTAACTGGTATTCAAAAATATTTTTAGGTATGAGAGAATAAAATAATTTAGACTTCAACTTATTTTATTGTTAAAATAAACATAACGAAAATATTTAGTTTCAATATTTAATAACAGTACATATGAATTCCAAGTAACAATTACTGAAAGTTTGAAGGATGTAACAAATGTACCTTTACAACTATTTCATTAATAAAAACTTTTTATAACTAATGAAAGTGTTAATTTTGTTACGACGGATATTCGACGTTATGTGGAATATTTACTCAAACTCCATTTATTTTACACTAATGGATTGACTCCAGCGACCATGGAGAGTAAAGCCATGCGGACGTACATGCCATATTCGGCTTGCCGGAAGTAGGCCGCACGGGGATCTGAATCAAATTGCGCAGATATTTCGTCAACTCGAGGCAATGGGTGCATAACTATCATGCGACGTCGAGCGCGGGTCATCAGCTGAGGTGTCACGACTAACAAGCCTCGCATCTAGAAAAAAAAAGGAAATTGAACTGTTGGCCATAAAATGAATTAGGTAGCAAATAATTATTAACACGTATTTTGAGGGGATGCCCGAGTGTAACAGTAGAAAGAAAAAGGATTGAAAAAAATCACTAACTTGTTAAATTTTTATTCTAAAATGGACATGATTTAATTACTACTAATTGATTAAACTTTCTACCACTAAAATACCTTTCTTATAATATTGTCTTACCTTTTCGTAATCTTCTTGATTTTCAAATCTTTCTCGCTGGATTCTAGTCATATACAGAACGTGAGTGTCAGCCAGTACATCTTCAAGTCGCTCGAATACTTTTTGTGGAATACCCTTATATGCTACGTATTCCATTATATGTTTAGGCATACCGAGACCTGGCGGGCTGACATATTGTAGCTGTACTTGATATAACGTTAACAGACGAGCAAGAGAGTGAACTGTGCGTCCATTTTTCAAGTCTCCCACCATTGTTATTGTAAGTCCGTTTACCGTACCAATCTCCTCTCTTATAGTGAAAACATCTAGTAACGCTTGTGTCGGATGTTCGCCTACGCCATCTCCAGCGTTAATAACTGGCTTACGACAATGACGGGAAGCGCGCTGTAATGTTAAAGGTAATACAAAATAACCATTACTCTGAAATATTTTATAACAAGTTTTATATATTACTTACGGCTGCGGCACCAGGCTCAGGGTGACGTAATACAACTACATCTGAATAACTCGCCATCACAGCTACACTATCTTCCAAAGTTTCGCCTTTTTTAGCCGATGAACTTGTTGCATCTGTGTGAATCACCGATCCTCCCAGTCTTTGCATTGCGGCTGCAAAACTACAACTCGTGCGTGTACTTACTTCATAAAAAATTGATGCCATAACTTTTCCTCGCAATATATCATCCAAATACCGGCCTTTGCTGACGCTTGTTTTCATGAACTGTGCTAAATTGAATAGATCATTAAGAGTATCTTTGCTAAAGGAATCAACTGTTAATATACTTTTACCAAATAAGTCACTACGCTGACGTTGTGATACTGAAACTTGCGGCGGATTATAATAGGATGAGCTGTCGCATCTTTGCCTTGTCGATGTCTGTGGAGGCAAGGGTGAGGTACTTCTAAAGCCCGTCATATCGTTGAAGTGAACATTAAGTTTGTTTTGTGTCTCAGGCTTATTCGATTCCATTTGGTCTAAATCAATATCACTCACTCTATTAACATCTGAAGAATTATGTACGTCTAACGCTGAATTTGGCCGACTTGTTTCTTTTTCAGTCTTATCGATGTCGTACACAGGGAATATCTGTTTTTTAGCAGTAGGCCAATCGCGTACATTTTGTCCAAAGCCTGGTGGTACTAAAATTTGACCCTCTACATAAGCGATTTCTCCACGCAATGTTACACGGTGTATAGCGCCGCATACTTGCATTCCGGCAAAAGGCGTCCACTTCGATTTAGAAAATTCCATAGCCTCAGGAATGGTCCATTCATAATCCATGTCAACTTCTACGTATGTGTTTGGTTGCTCAGGTAAATTAAATATTTTTCTAGGATTCCTATGGAACTTATTAATAAGATCTTCCATGGTAAGACGTCCTTGGTGTACTGCATTTAATAGAAGAGGTAATATTGTTTCTACACCAGGGAATCCTGGTGGTGGGTTCTCGGAGTTTTTTTCTTTAACAGAATGAGGTGCATGGTCGGTAGCAAAAACGTCTATAATATCCATATTTTTCCATAATTCTGCTTGATCTTCAGGACTACATAGCACAGGGCGAACTTCGGCTCGTCCTCTTCCGATATGGTCTATATTTGTTGTATTTAAGAACAAGTGATGTGGACAAACTTCACAAGTCACTTTAAGTCCTCGTTCTTTGGCTGCTTTTATGATTAAAATTTCTTCTTTTCTTGCAACGTGACATATATGTATAGAGCGATCTAGAAGCGACGCCATCAAAATAACTGCTCCTGTTTTTTCGCGTTCGGCATGGGCACAAATCGGCATTTTCTTGGGCCAGTTTTGAAGATGTTTTTGCCATACAGTCATGTCGTCCAACTTCAGTGTTGTGAATGTTTCGTTCAAGTACATTTTTAGGGCTGCTGCTTGAGGGGCTAATTCTGCGGCTGTATCACAATTTGTAGTTGAAGCACCCACAAATAAGGCATAGTCGCAACGTGCACTTACTCTTGCTAAAGTTGAAACATAATCATATGATGTGCGATCAATTAAGGGAGGATTAGTATTTGGCATTGCACAAATCATTGTAATTCCACCAGCAAGAGCAGCGGCCGTACAAGACTCGAAATCTTCTTTGTAAGTTGCGCCAGGTTCTCGAACATGAACATGAACATCTATAAAACCAGGCAATTTAATAATGTTTCGAGATGTCATGCAGTCAGTGTGAGTTTTCATTAGTGGTGCACCACCACATTGCAGCATCGCCTACAAGAAGTTTCTGAATTTAAGTATTGATGTTTCGAAATTAAATACTAATCTAATAATAATCAACCCATTTATAATTTCCCTGTTGGAATATGGTTCTCCTCTCATGTTGAGAGGGTTAAG
>DWEC01001001.1:0-14508 GCA_018245735.1 Microceris miodesmiata
GGTGTGCTTATGCATCTTTTAAAATAGGTACATACTTTTAATCATCATCATCATCATTATCAGCCTATTCCCGTCAACTGCTGGACATAGGCCTCTCTAATGGCACGCCACTGAGCTCGATTTTTTTTAATATACAGTCAAATTATGATTTAACAGAATTTTAAAAAAAATGTATATTAAGAAAATGTGAAATAAAACAACAGAATAAATACAGCGATTGAAGAACATAGACAGACGTATTTTGTTGGTTATCAAAACCAATTTCTAGATAATTATTCGTAGTAATCTGTTGCCAACAATTTTCTTCTATTATCACAACATGTCACGGAAATTTAAATAAAATATATTCGACAATGGTGTAGAGTGTACATTCCTAACATTTAAATTTTACCAGCGATGCAATAATAATTAAAACCAATTTAAACCATTTGCATGATATTATTACATGGACCAGTTCGGATTAGCGGCATTGGGTATTTTACAGTGAATGAAGTGACATGTGGCTAGCAGTGGAACGTGAAATGCACATACTCACACACACACTTAAATGCACACAAAGATAATTATCATTATCATCAGCCTATCTCAGTCCACTGCTGGACATAGGCCTCTCCAAAAGGAGGTTTATGCCCGCAATCTTCACGCTGGGCATGTGGGTTGGAGATCGTAGGGCACGGCTTTTCGCACCGCCGACGATGCTGCCCGTCGGCGGCCAGGGCATTTAGCCGTGCCTACTATTTAGGCTGCGCTATACTGCAATGCCGGTCGGCAGAGCCTCGTCTGTTACAGCAGGGTGCACCACGTGCAGGTGAGGTTAATTTGAGGTTAACTCCGGAGATAGTAGTTGGAACACCTTACACAGATAATATGTGCCCATAATTCAGCAATATACAAAAGCCCATCATAATTATTACATCAGGCCATATTCATTTCACTGTTCTTTATAAAAACTATATTTTTGCTTTTATATACGAATTTATTACAAAATGTATACATAATTATCCATATAAATTGTGGATACCAAATATTTACATGAAAATGTGAATTTATGAGGACATACATTTGTACATTTCTTTGGTACACATACATGACTTTGACTACATACATTTTTAATTTTGTATGAACTAAAATTGCAATGATTGATACAATGGTTGATTTTATTGGCTGTAGTAAATTTAAGAGTTTTAATTATGGTTAATATGTGAATATATTATTGTATAGCAGTCCTTTACACTCCTTGTAATCGTAAATGATATTGTAATCATTATATCATACTTAAATAGTAGTTTGCACTTTTAAAAAATTAGTGACATTTAATTCCTAGCTAGGAATCTATCATATTGGCTCTATAAGCCCTATAAGTGCGGTAAATTAAGAGAACAAAAAATAAAGATGGTCTAAATGTTTCTATAATATGCTAACATCAAATGCACTTTTTTTAGCTCAAATATGTACAAGTCATGTATTTATTACCTATTAAAAAATACGCATGTTCAAGATAGAATTATTTTAAATGTTTTAAATTTCACAGTGGAACAGAATTATCGACACAGACTCAAACTTACATCTTCTATATACTTTTAAATTGAGAGCTAAACAACATTGTTAATCCAGCCATACATTCATAAAAAAATAGTCCAAATCAAAATAATGTGCAATTTAAAAAAATATGGTATGTATCACAATTACCCATTAATGTACAATATTTACAAAATTCAGTTTAATTGATTTTATACAGATTTTCCACCGGTATGTAGAGAAACAGATAATATTACAGACAATCTCAGATGCAAACGACATTTGTATGTATCGATGAACGCTGAAGCGAATCAAAAAAAGATCAATAACTCTACTCCATTCTAATCACAGGTAAATAAATGAATTACATAACAAATGATTTAAAGGATAATATGTTTGTAAATTTTAAGCGATCCTAATAATCATCTTACGGTTGTGTCAAAACGGGTTCAAAGTAAAATAGTTGCGTGAAGGATTTCATAATAGATTTATACCGTACAATTACATGCGTACCTGTCAAACAAATCATCACGACATAACGTATAGTCACACTCACCACCTTTGATTATTACTTATTTTTGTTACATTTTCACTCTGATGCAAGGGTTAAGAACACCAACTACGCAGGAGACAATTGCAGTAGCCTGAAACTCCTTATATAGTTACCTCCATATTTAGCAGTCTAAAATCTCACGGGGTATTCGGCGATGACTTAAAATAGCAGCTTTATGCAAAAGTATGTACATATATAGTTAAGACATCGTTACAATTTCGCGACTTGGTTGTAACATTTCAGAAACAACGTTCCAGAGATAATGAATAGACTTATACATCATATTATAATTTATTCTGCATACTGTGTACAAATTATCCCGTACGGGGTAGGCAGGAGGCAGGAAGTGCCAAATATCTCTATTCTTACAGACCCTACGTTTTAATACATAAATCCAATTATCTATAATTTGTCCTATTGTTATAAATGTAAAACTATTTATTCATAGCTCTCTTCGATGATGGTTGAGCTTTTCCTTTGCTGTAGAACATGTCTAGAAACAATCCTGGAAATAACAAAGAATATATATAAAAAATCAATTATATAAAAACAGTGGCAGCGAAAATTTATTGATTTAGTTCTTATCTCAGCTCTCTGGCCATGTGATTTGATTTTGAAATAAATTCCTTTACTTTGATGGTGCAAGTTAAAAAGAAAACCGTCAAAACTATGTTCTTCATATTGTTTTCTGGCCAACATGGTAGACAAAAGACTTAATTATAATGAATTGAACAATAAAGGCATTAATCATAACGATGATGATTATGATGATGGGAATAACCACAAACCATCCGACATTGGTGTCACTGAAAAACATGCAGTCAAATACCTTATGTAGGTATCATTCTTTGCAAATGCAATCCACCGCACGTCTCGGCCAATAGTTTTATTTATGCTAACATAACTTGCTTCCTGATGTAATATATTCACAATTCAATACTACAATTGAATGTAGTATTTGCAAATCACAAGTATGTAGTATTTACATTTAAAATGCTTATCAATTGAGATGTTCTAATAAATATATGGTAAAAATATAATTTGATTAGCGACCTATTATTCAAAATTTAAAAGGAAACAAAAAACACATCATCACTCTTATAATCCCCGATATATATGTATGTGCGTGTATATATATATATATATACACATACATACATATATATAAATGAAATTCTGGAAGGTTAATTGTGAAGACGCTTAAGTAAATATATATATCACTACTGTCAGTTATCCAAAAAATGGTTATTTTTGTCTGAATTGTCTGAGAGAATACTTTCTTTCAAAATTTTTATAATAACATATTACAGGCACAAGAGTGAGTCATTGTTTCTTTCGAAAAAGAAAATTAGTGAAATTGATCGGTTTAATCTCAAAACACATAATTGTTTGGTAAAAGTAGACAAAATTGCTATCTACTAGACCATCAGGGGTCACTGCTTTATATAACTGTCAGGATATATATCGGGGAATATTAGAGTGCCTGTCATGACCTACGGAGCCGAGACGTGGACACTGCCGGTGTGAGTGGTCCAGCAAATTAAGGTCGCGTAGCGACGTATGGAAAGAACTATGCTCGCCGTCTCTCTGAAGGATCGCATCAGAAATGAGGCGATCCGACAGAGAACCAAACTTATCGACATAGCCCAAAAGATTATTAAGCTGAAATGGCAGTGGGCTGGTCACATCTGTCGCAGAACCGATAGCCGCTAGAGCAGAAGTTTTCTGGGGTGGAGACCACGACTTGGCAAACGTAGTGTAGGACGCCCTCCAGCTAGTTGGAGTGATGATATACGCAAAGTGGCTGGCAGTGGTTGGATGCGAAGAGCTGAAGATCCAGCTCAGTGGCGTGTCATTGGAGAGGCCTATGTCCAGCGGTGGACGGGAATAGGCTGACGATGATGATGTTGATGACACACATATATCACAGATATAGGAGTAGCATGAGTGAAAAAAATACAATAGGATTAATATAATACTCACCGCTGAACACGAGTATCGCGCCCATCCATTGTCTTAGAATAAGCACGTTACCAAATATGATCACAGATGCGAGGACGGTGAAGAATTTACGCGTAGTCGTAACAACGGAACAAGGCAGCGGTCCAAACTCCGCCACCTGGAAGGAAATAGTCGGTAGAGCAACATTAGCCTGAGTGACCTCTTACCAGACCACTATCCAACTGTCTTTGCTACCAGCACAGACTGACAGACAGAACAGCAGGATATATAAAAAGAAAAAAACATATAATAAAGGGTATGTCAAGAAAAGTGACAGGTAAAGTACTATGAGAGCCAATAATGTATATGTTATGCCAACGTTAAGTGCTGTTAAAAGGCTAAGGAAATTTAACACAATCAGCAATAAAAAAATTGTCTATTTTTTACTAAATTAATACAGCCAACGTTAAACCATTATCGGAATTGATAGGATAAATTTCATCAAATTTCTTGCTATTATGGAGGACTATAGGTTATGTGTTGGATAGTTCAATGTATCTTCTTAAAGTAGCTTTCAAAACACTGGGTCACAATAAGGAAAAAAGTATTTCATACCTCTAGCAATAGACTCAACAACCACATTGCTATTAATTAATTAGGCGATTTAAACTTTTCTATGCTGTATGCTGTGTGTACAAGAATTGGTTACTTAACATGTGACATTCTCAAATTCAATTTAATTATGAAGGTAACTTATAAAAAGCTTAGTCATAACAGTTTAGTTATAAAAGACTGTATTACCATAAAGAAGATGAAGAGTTGTCCAAGGGCTCCCATCAACGCGACGGCTGCAAGATACACCAGTACTTCAGGGTAGTTACTCACGAACGTCGCGAACTTGAATATTTCACCGCTCACAACTACTGCTGCTGAAAGCATTATGGTCGACCTGAAAATATGATATTAGTACAATTTTACATTATTGACGTAACGTTTTTTTACGTATTGACGTAACATTTTACAATACAAGAATTTTTGTACATTTGGAATCAGATTAATATTTTACGCAAAATCGCATAGCATCGATGATAAATAAGCTGTGGAATGTTCGGGAAACGATGTACATTTTGCAAAGCGATGCCAGCACAGCTACAATAATTATTCTAGGAACCATAATAATAAGGGTGTGTACACATTGTGTGCATTATTAACACTGTTTCCACAAAATCAGTATGCTTAGGAGTTTCTTGTAATTTTGAATATTCTTTAAAAGTCCGACTTGTACTAGCTACTTGTACATAAGAATTTATTAGGACTATAGAATAATTACTGACCACTTGTTTGTATTTAACATCATTGAGTAAGCAGTGGGTGAGGATTCACCCTTTATAAGCTCCTGAAAATATAAGAAAAACTCAATTTATTTTAATGTGAATAATATAATACAATTTTTTAAGTGTTTAACAAAATTACAAGCAAAATCGTTAAATAGGTAGGTTTCTCACAACATGGCTGATGAGAAATTTTCTTGTTACAGTCATTATAAACATGCAACAACTCTGTAAACACTGATGCGTATTTTTGTAATATTTTATAGTAATCATTTCAATAAAGTAATATTTTTTCAGATAATATTATTTAGGATGACCAAATTGAACAATTTTGTTTATTATATGGTACAAAATTTTTATACCATGACAAATTAGTATAATTTCTTATTGGAAACGAGGCAGTCTAAATTAACTCATTTCAATAGATTTCAGACAGGCTAATTATAGTCAGAAAAGAAATTACCTGAACTGCACCTGTGAGGCCATCCATTAACAAAGACATTACAAGTAATAGTTCCCCAATCCCAAATGATTGTGAATCGTCCACAACTTTCTTGCCCTGGTCTTTGTACATAAATAGTACAACTCCAACAACAATAAGAATGACAAATAAATATTTTTTGAGAGGATATGTTTTCTGTCCAATAAGGACGCCAAGAATCATTACAGGTATCGGCTTTGCCGCCTTGCCAACAACCTGGAATAATGTTGCAGATTTTTTATTGTAAAATAATTAGATTTTATATACTATAGTACACTGGTATTTTTGTTATTATATACTAAAAATGCACCTATGGCATAATAAATTATACACACTTATTGTTACTTAAGGCTCTTTTTCAGGTACAACCTACAAGTGGGCTTTATTTACATCATGAGTTTTGCCACTACTTTGAAATTGTAATAAAACTGTTCTACCATATATACACCCCGCCAACTACATTAAGAACATACCCTGTAGTTGTCATTGTTGTTGATGGTTAATGATTAACAAGAGTACATTTTACACTTTATACAACATTATTTTACCACTCTACTCTTGGGCACAGATCTCATATAGAAATGACATAGTAAAAGGCCACAGCCTGTCACAGCTGCCAATTTTATTCATCTTAGAGAAGATCATGGATAATGCTTAGGTATGCAGAGTTCTTCATGATATTTTATCTCAATTCTGACTTTAATTAAAATATAACACAAACTACTAACAATGCAATTTCTCATTTATTTTTGCACAATAACTTACATGGACACAATTTAATCGTAGTATCTGTAGTTGATTAATTCCAGCTGAGATAATGTATGTAATAGTTGAAATAATTCCCTATTATATATTTTGTAATCCATGTATTATTATCAAATTTTTTATAATTCATATATTACCTGAGTTGGATAATTTATCCATTGTAGAGCCATATTTGAGGATACCATACCCAAAAGGTAAGTAAGAGCTGAAAGGAAGTAATAAACTTTTCTTGTGACATCTTTCTCATGTTTCCAAGAGACCTGAAATTGATTGGATTATAAATTTAAATAAATAGGGTTACGGAACAGGTTTTCAAAAGTGACAAAAAAAATTATGATAGCAATTTGGTAAACTAAGTAACAAACAAAAGTTAACATTATTTTTAATTTGTCAACATAAGTTTCTATCCATCAATATAAATTTATGTATCCTATCGGATATAATGTTCTTTGAATCCATTTTTATGGACACAAGGTAAGACCATTGGTGTATACCAATACTGTTCACAAATTAAATACCAAAAAATATTCCCTGATTGAATATTCCTAAAACATAAGAGTTAAGTTGTAAATGCAAAAAATATAACAATGTCTAATTTCAGGTCTTTTTATTTGGCTTGAATCTGTGAAGGCTATATGATTTGTGACCATAGCCCTTGTTAAAGTTCACCATAAAATACAATTGACTTAATACAAGTGAGAATTTTAAATGTGGTGATGATATTATGGTTTCATTTGGTATGTGTGGGCTCCCCAAAATGATTGCTGCATTTGATTTTGCATTTTATAGCAACAGATGCACTGGTGTTTCACTGTCCTCTTTGGAATATCTGCAGACTATGACATTAAATTAATATTTTAGTGCAGCAACTTGGTCATTTTTTAAAATTTAGTACGGCAAACTTGCAATAACTATAGTTGTTATGATTTGATATTATTGAGCCACCTTTTGTAAACATTCTCTCATCATTATGCTGATGACAGGCAATAATTTTCACAGCAATACACATTACAAGAAAAGTAACAACATAAAATTATCAGTCACCTACATATACTAGTTATGCAGATGCAACAAAGTGGTCAGTGTAATAATAAGATAGCAAGTCACTCTTTAGATGTTTATGAAAAGGCAACAAAAACAGTTTATTTTCTTAGTTCTAGCCAATTTTCAAAGTGAACATGATTATTAATATGATTGGGTAGTTTATATTGTCCAGAGTCTTAAATCATTCCAAAACATTTTAGATTGGTGATTAAACTACTAATCAATTACTATGTGGAGCTCTTACTGAGTGGTAAGCACACTCTCAAATTTAATGATGCCCAAAGTTACTCAGACAATTTTAGTAAGTACCCATAATTCCTAAAATATGTAATAATGAAACATCATGCCTGTAATCCCCGAAACGGTAAGCAGAGGAGTGAAATACACTTCCATGTTTCATCAGTTACATTTACTTCCCATGAGCCTATTGTCATACACTAGGAATACACCCAGCCTCTGGGTCACTATTAGAAATTCTAGATTAGAAAATTCAAATAGTACACAACCCAGGATTTGAATCGAGGATTGCCCAATTGGCAGTGGCACTTGCAATCACTCAAGACAGTACCTAATGAGACAGTAAATATTAAACAATTAGAAATAATGCAAAATTGCCATATATGTACAAGGCAAACCAGTTTGCCTTTAAGCTATGCAATTGCAAACAAAATCCCCAATATATGTTCAGTGTTCAGTTATAAATTATGAATGTTAATATTCATCTGTTACCGAGAAATTAGAGACGGAAGATATCTAACAATCATAATCCAGGGGTTAGTAAAGCTGACAGCTGAGCAAGTGGACCTGGGTTTGATTCCCAGGCAAGGACAGCCATTTCTGTAATGAGCATAAATATTTGTTTTCTTGCAAAGTTGTCGACATAGCCCAAAGGATTAGCAAGCTGAAGTGACAGTGGGCTGGTAACATCTATTACAGAAATAATAACCATTGGAGTACACCTATTCTGGAGTGAACACTGTGCCTTGGCAAATGTAGCATATGAAATCCTCAAGTTAAATGGAGTGAAGATATATACAAAGAGGTTGACAGGAGCAGGATATGAACAGCTGAAGATCATGCTCAATGGTGAGCTATTGGCGAGGCCAGCAGTGGATGGGAGTAAAGTGACAATGACGATGATGATTTGTTTTGTCTGAGTATAAAATGATATTTATATAAGTATATATCAATTGGTAGCAGGCATAATATAACAACTCTACAAATGTCTCAAGACATTAATATTTAAAGATATTCCATTAAATTAAATTAACTAATATTTTGAATAGATGTGAGCATAATACAAATTCACAGGTTAATTGATTTGATCAAAACGTGCCAGAAACCTTTTAACACTTTTGAGTGTTTCATTTATGTAATTTAGCTAAAGAGAATAATATGTTATACAATCTGACGGAGTAGTTTGTCCGAATAGATACGAACATATTTGTTTAGATTGTTACATAGCACTATAAGTAATATTTTGTGACTTACCATTAAAATTTGAGCGAATATTGTGTTCACTGCACATTGAACCAAAACTAATGAAAGTGTGCACGTGAATTTATCGTTTTCCCCATACTTTCCTCGCGTTATTTTTTCTTGCAGCATTCCATATACAAAGTAACAAGAGAATATAGCGCTGGCGTAAAATGCAAATCTAATTTCAGTCCTAGTTTTGACCATCTTTATGTGCTACAAGTGATTCTAACAAATATTTTGTGACCGCAAAGTAATGAGGACACACATCAATTAAATGCACTAATGCCTCATTAGTGACACGTTAGCGTAACTGATCTGGAAAACGACACGTAATACAATATACATTTTTGAAAATTTGAAAGTAACTTCACTACACCCGTTTACAAATACCAAAACAACACGTATATTAACTTGGCGCTAACTAATGTTGCCAGGTACGAATTGATTAATTCAGCACACTGACTTTTTGGTTTTTGTATTATCTGTTATTGGATTGATACGACATGATAAGAAAAATAATGGATAAAGATTTCTTAAGCACATTTTTATTGTAAATAATGATGTAATTTCTTAATTTCAAAACCATCGTTTTGTTTATTATCATACAATAAAAAAAATGCAAAATAAAATTATACTGACTTTCTTGACAATGAAAGATGTTATTACTAGCTTTTTATTTTATTATGATTTGTAATAAAATCAGAGATATTTGTATAATTATGAATGTTTACTTCTTCAAACTTACTGATTATAGTAAAATATAAGCTTTAGGGCCATAAATCAATAGTTAATTTAAATTGCTGAAAGTGTACTTTACATAGGCACGCAAACAAACTATCAGACACCCTCGCAAACACGCGCAAATGACAAAATTATGCAATAAATGAAAACGTCAAAAACATGTTTTCATTTGACGCAGTACATTTACTATAGTGACTAATGTAAAGTAACTAAAGTTCATAGCTACTTTTAAAAGTTGGTACGTTGATGCTGGTATTAAATATTTCTGTTATTAAAAATAGTTAATAATATGGGTGTAAACAAATTATATGTACTTAAATGAAATACGAGTACTGTTTCAAAAATTATACACGTGTATTTAACATTTTTTTACGACATTTAAGTTTCAACAAAGCATAATTGATTTATCTAATATATTGCGATTTATTCGTCTCAAATAAATTACTAGTTAATGATAGGAAAACAACGTATATTACTGATTTATAAAACTATTTAAAGTTGTATCGAACGGAACGTTGTAAAATTTATGCTTAAAATTCGACTCTATTTTAAATACCGATAAGGCTCTACTTGAGATATCACATTTGGCCTTCAAACTTTAAAATTGTTAGAACTATGATGCAAATATGAACGTAAAAGGTTATTTTATGTTGTTAGGTATAACTTTACTCCGCTTGACGGAGCATTTCCGGTCTAAGTTAACATTTCGTAGCAATATTGTGATTTAAACTACCACGTTTTGCATGCGTAAATTTGACAATACTATGAATACTGACTTTAGTATACTTACGACTTTGCACTTGTAGTTACCAGATAGGTGTTTGTGTGAAAACAAAGTTTGCTAATTCCTGCTTAAGTCAAAACTTCGGTATTTTCAATTAACTCTATGCGTTTACATGACTATTCTTGTCTTACAAAACTTTAAATAATATCTACCTGCTGTAATATACGTGCCAGTGTTTAAACTGTGTTACTTTAAACAACAACAACAATGAAAAGTTAAGTTACGAAGGTTATTCTGTCAAATGGTGACATAATGCGATAAATGCGGCAAATTCAAGGAATGAAAGATTGTTATTATTTTGATGACTCATACTGAGTAAGTGTTTATATATGTAGTTGTAGTTAATGTTTATTATTTAAATAGTTATAGCATATATTATAATTTCTAGTTTAAATTACAACTGTATTGTGTTGTGTTAATATGCCACCTTCTATTATTATTATTTATCGTAGGGAATTATTACAACATTAAAAATTTTAAACTGCTAATATTATGAGTTCCAAGTCTAGGTCCAGTTTTTTCTTTCCATAAAGGAACAATATTAGTTATTTTCGTCACAAACGAAGTATTCTAATATATAAAACGTATGAGCCCATGTTTTATGTGGGACTATAAACGAAAGTGGGCCGTCCGTGCCAAGAATAAACGGGGCGCTTACCAGATTATGCAAATGAACCGGTAGAGGCTGACACCATTTTAAATTTGAGTTTCTACTACTGCGATTGTCTATTTATAATTTTTTTGTTTGGTTTCGCGCATAAATTGATTAACGATCCACATTCCAAATTCAATTCGCCAAGAAACAGGTACATCCTGTATTCTTGTATTATTGTATGTATCCTGTATCACATCCTGTATTCATCGTAAATAGTGTATTCTATTCTAAATAAATACATTTTGTACCTATTTAAATTATTTAAGCAATCATTTAGGTAGTGATCGTCGTATTACATGACTTTTCTATGCGTTACATAGTTATGATACAGATAAAATAATCTGTTTCGATCTGTGGTTTTGCCAGTTGCCCTTGTTTGTTGTCGGCGACCAACCGTTTCCAAGGAAAACAACGCATCTATTACCAACTTCACATAAAATGGTTACTTAATAAATGTATAAATACTAAGTATTGTAATTATTACTTAATTACTCAATTTCTGCAGTCATATTCAAGGTTGATAGCAGATAAATTTGATGGCTACGATCCTTTTATTAGTGAATAAAGGAACAAATCTTTTATTTTGTTAATATACTATCCACAGATCTTTCTCAAATATGGTGCCATTATTTTAGATCGCATTTACCTAAAGTAAATGTATGTTTTTCTAAAACGCTATTTTGTTCTAATTTATCCTGCTGTTTCTTCACGAAGTAGGAGACCACTTAACGCAATTGTCTGTAGAGTATATTTCGATTAGTAGCATATAGTGGTTTTGTATACAGTGTATGACATAAAGATGCCGACATCGATTAATTTATATTTAGTAGCCCAAAATGCAATTAAGACTGTGAATTCAGCCAGCCATATTTTTGTCGATATTGTGTTCTAAACGTACGGTAATAAATTATCATATCAATTAATAAACATACAGTGACCCCTGTATCAACGACATTGAGGCACCTATCAGCGACCATTCTAATTTCGCGGTTAGAATTTTAAATACAAAATGAATGCCTTGCGTGCCTTGCATCCATTCTATTAATCTAGGCGTAATGACATACTCGTACATATCGTATAATTATATTACGACACTATGCACTACAAACTGAGTATGCATTAAGTAGGTTTAAGGCTGTGTTTCAACAACATCTAAATCTGCTATATAGTACGATGTTTTATAAAGACGTGAGATCGTGATGACGACCTACTAAAACTTAATTAAAATTGCAGTTCCTCTCATCTCTACGGTTCTCGTTTATCATGGGATGGGTAGTTTGTACGTTTTCAAATAATTTAATATTTATATATGTATTATTAGTATAAGTTGTATTATTTCATATGAAATGAAATAGTGCAAGTGTGTAAAGGTTTTTACTATTTTTTGTGTCAATTTTGTGAAGGTAACTGTCTCGTTGGTCGAGTAGTTGCAAGCGCGACTGCCGATTGGGAGGTGGATTCTAATCCCGGCACGGGTACAATTGTATTTTTGTAACTTAGATTTTCAAGTAGAAATTTCTAGAAGTGGCTCGGTGTCTGGATCTGTACCGGATGTATGGCAATAGGCTTATCACCTATTCCGTTTGGGACATAAACGTACCTGGTGAATGCTGGGAGTGTACCACTTTCCTCAACTTACCCGTTGGGGATTACAGACGTGATTTTACGTATTAGTCCGAAGATATTTTCAAATGGAAAGATTAAATCGTTCTTACGATGATCATAAAAGAAACAGTTAAAAATATACCTACACATATATGGGCCATATGGAATGGACATTGATAACTCTAGCTTGTGTGAACAGTGAGTTCTTTATCAGCCACGCCTGACAGCTTATGATAAACCCATTTGGTTATCGCGAAATTATCTGCACAAAGCAGGCATACAGATAGCGGTCACGGGTTTTAGAAGTAAAATGACTGTAATATAAATATTTTTGAAGAATAAAATTTAATATATAAAGAATGCAAGGCTTGAAGGAATTTTTCGAAGGATTGTTTTCTAAAGTACAATGGTTTTCAAAACATATTTTCTATATGAAATTATATAAGTATATTTATATACCCTGTTAAGGAATTCAATGTACAATAAAACTTATTTCTTATTTGTTTTCCTTGAACTCCACGGCGGCATGTATTATATTATATTATATATATTTCATTCCATTGAAATACGTAAGTCTGTGTTAACTAATACTATGATAATATTCGCACGAAACTTGTTTGGGTTTAAAGCAATGTTAGTTTACTTACCTCGCTTGAGGTTAATAAAGCATTAAAGGCATAAAAATCTTTTAGAATTGATGTATCAGTGTGTCTATCGTGTGACAGACAAGTTATTGCGTCTTAAAACTATAGGCGTAGTTAATTATAGATGAATCGAAACCTCGTTCTACGGCCGAGCCGTTTGTAATCAAACCCCAGTATTACGTTGGTAAGTGTCGATTAACGCACGAGTAACTACGAGGTGCTTGCTAACGAGATGCTTAAACTGCCTCTCACTGTAACACCGACTTTGAGAAAACAGAAAGTTGAAATGAATAAGGGTTTGTTGTTTTTAACTATATTTGTTAAGTGTTACTGATATCTGAAACTCTTGATTAGCAGGTAGGTTTGCGTTGTCACGTAGATAGCTCACTTTGTGTACATAACAAGGTTGTTTATTTTGTGATATATGTTGAGAATTTCTTTTAATTTATGTTCTGTTTTCCATTGTCTGGTTAGCCGTTACAAGATGGTATATTTTTCAATTCGTATTTGTCCATTGATTTATTCGTAGGAACACTGCAATTTTAGAGTGTAGTACACTCGCACGTTTCACCAGTTACATTTACGATCTATGGAATAGGTGGTTAGCCTATTACCATACACAGAGCACAGATTTAGACTCCGAGTCACTATTAAAAATTCTAAATTATAAAATTCAATAGTACCCGACCCGGGATTTGAATCCAGGTCCTAACAATCGGCAGTCGCACTTGCAACTATTCGACTAACGAGCCAGTCAAGTCACTTTATTGTAATTCTGATGTTTATACAGATGTCGACTATTTTATTGGATAGTGATAAATTAATTTTCATAAAAATTTCATCGTGACCATGAAAAGTCATTCGGCACTCATCAGTGAACATCACCGAGGTCCATTGTTCATACGTCCAGTTGAGATGACTGCGGGCGAATTGTAGTCGAGCTTGTTTGTGGGCTGTGGTCAATTTG
>DWEC01001002.1:0-14505 GCA_018245735.1 Microceris miodesmiata
GTCGATTAGGGGAGGCCTATGACCAGCAGTGGACATCGCTGTCCTGACGATGATATCTCATTTACGTTCACAAGAAAATTAAGAAATAAAACGATTCAGGCTATAAAGCATATGGAAAAGCACGCTGGAGTTCAGGACTAACAAAATATTATAATTCTATTTCCAACTAAATCTAAAATCCAAAACATTTTTAACGGTAAACAAAACCTGTATTTTGGCGAAAGAAATTTTTGATCGAACAAATCCATGTATAGTATGAATCATGATTTGCATCAATGAGCTCGTGCAATATGGCGGCCGTATTATGCGTGCAGTAAATTTAGCGGCGCATTCAGAAGTTCAGGATTGCGTGATCTGATTTTAGTATGAGATTTTATAATTCAATCGTGCCGCTAGAATGTTCCACAAGCAATTCGAATTCAATTACGTTGAGTATTACGTTTCATCCATATACTAATAATAAAATAATAATCGACCCATTTATCATTCCACTGTTGGAATATGGGTCTCCTATTTAGAGGGGCTCATATTGAGAGGGTTAAGGCCATAATCTGCAACACTGGCTAAGTGCGGGTTGGCAGACTTCACACACCTTGGATTTTTTTTTATTCTATGGTGTGCAGGTTTCCTCACGAAGATTTCCTTCCCAGTTAGAAAGTGACATTTGAATTAAAAATGAACTTTCGTAAAGGGTTGCGCGCTATGGTTTTGAACCCAGCACTCCTGGAGTGACGGGCTGAATTCTAAACCACTAGGCTAGGACTATCATATATATTAATAGTCATCATAAACTAAATTTATTATATGTGTATTGGTGCGTTGTTTATCAATGATTAAGAACTCCTGCTTTCGATTCCCTGTTTGGGCAAAGTGTTATTGATTTTTTATAACTTTTAAGGAGAAACAACAAGACATACATTTTTAATTGAATATATAACAAATATAAGGTCTATATATAATCTAGAATTTGTAGTAGTGACTGGAAGTCTTGATTTGAGCCCGGTGTATGGCAATAGGCTCACCACCTATTCCATTGTGGGATTTAAACGTAACTAGTGAAACGTGGGAGTGTATTACACTCCTCTGTCTATCTCTTCAAGAATTACAGGCATGCAGTTACGTATCTTACACATGATTATAAATGTACCGGCTTAACTCACGTACGTTTCTCGTGCATGTTTATTAGCCTTATCATAAAAAAGGGTTTCTTGATTCTTCTACTGGAATTAAATATAATAAAGTATGTATATACCGAAGTATTAATGCCACTGAGACGTGGAAATATTTTTCATGCACCAATAAGCTCGTACACTATGGCAATGATACTCGTATGTCTATAATAGATTAAACGACGCGCTAAAGAGTTCGACGCGACGTGATCCGCATCCAATATTTGGATATTTGATGATATGTACCGTTTTAGAATATTTTGTAAGATAGACTCGTCATTCATGTATATAAATTACACACTGTTAATTGATTTTTTGAATAATGTTGCCATTTTCTCACTAGATGTTACGTTTGGTTTTATTGCTGAATGACCGTGGTCTTTTGACACGAGAAAGTTCATGTCAGAAATGTCTACCAAGCCTGGTCTTGTCTCTGGGGACCAAAGGGCTGGCAGGTACTTCGCACAGAGGCTTAGCCTTATAATCCAGCGAGGTAATGCTGCCAGTGTTTTGGGAACCACGCCTCGCAAGGACATTTGAGATGAACTTTTTTTTTATAAAGGCAGAGGAGTGTAGTACACCCCCACGTTTCACCACTTAACAGTTTTTTATTGAACTAAATAAAGTCTTACATTTATAACATATTCAGTCACAAACTTTCACAGATAAAGTAGTCGATAAATAGAATAAGGCTTTAAAATTCGTTCCGTAAAGATATTTCATTGGATATTATCGTTCGAACGTGTTCCCGTGTTTCGAATTCTGATTATCATCAAAAAGCACATTTTCGTATAACTTTCGTACACGTTGGAGATAGCCTCCTATCTGATTTTACTTTAGATGTAATATAAGTTACAATTGTATTGTAAGCATTTTTGATCTTGGTGCCTCATTGGTCGGGTAAACGGTTCGGGTAAACTATTACTGAGTTTTCCTAAGTTGAAATTCCCATGGGTATATATACAAAAATTTCTAAGGTGTGTACAGTTTGCCAACCCGCACTTGGCCAGCGTGGCAGACTATGGCTTTAACCTTCTCAGTATGAGAGGAGACCCATATTCTAACAGTGTTATTATAATGGGTCGATTATTATTATTATAAAGCGCCTGGCAGTGGTTGGATATGAAGGGCTGAATATTGAACTCAGTAGCTTCCTATTGGAGAGGTGTAAGTCCAACAGTTGACGGGAACGGGAAGGATACTTCTTCTGTCAGCGCTACATCTCTTTATGAGTCTTGGTTTCCCCAGCAATTCTTTTGCATTTAACTCTGTTTTAAGTTTAAGCCTTTTGTCTTTGAAATTTCCTTGTAAATACCATTAAAAATCATCCCATTACAACGAAACCTTTTTCAAATATTTATCTAGAGGAGAGGACCACTTTGACCATATCATCATCATCAGCCTATCTCAGTCCACTGCTGGACATAGGCCTCCCCAAAAGGGAGTTTATGCCCGTAATCTCCACGCTGGGCATGCGGGTTGGAGATCGCAGGGTACAGCTTCTCGCACCGCCGATGCTGCTGCCCGTCCGCGGCCAGGGCATTTAGCCGTGCCTATTTAGGCTGCGCATTACCGCAATCAGCCGGTCGCCAGAGCCTCGTCTGTTATAGCAGGGTGCACCACGTGCAGGTGAGGTTGACTTGGGCTCCTGAGATGGTGGTTGGTACCCCTTACACCCAATAAGGTACCCAATATAATACAGACCAAATAAGTGTGACACTACTCGTACATTACATAATTATTTGCATAATGAAGATGTGATTGGCGGAGTCACTATCCCATTTCCTGAGGGAACGAGTAATAAAGGAGAGGACTAGACATACATACGAGATATATGAAAAAGGAAACGTGTGTACATAATGTTGATTTATAACAGATACAAGATGTATATAACGGGTTATAGGTGAAAACGCCTTAGGGAAGGCCTAAATTCGGCAAAGGATTTAGGCCGATGGCCATACGACTGCTAATCGATTTGCGTTTCTAGAAGCTTCTATTTCATAGCTTGTACCATCGTCTATTGACATTGCGTTCACTGGATGTTCATTGAGCGGTTTCAACGATTACGCGCAACTTGAGATTGTTTGTACTTGGGCCATGGTTCCGGTACGTCCACGATACGTGCGGTGACGTCACTCAATACTCCCGTAGCTACGTGATCTCATTGAATTAATTATAGGTTTATAACGTCGCCTTCTGAGACGAAATCTATGTTCAACTTTGGAGCGATATACGGTTGACGATGGTGATGTTATGCAAATGTAAATATTGCGATTTATAATAGTTTTGGTTTTGTTTAATAGTGCCTTCGTTTATATTATTCGTCTAGTATCTATTCTTTAATTTTAATTTTGACCGCTTACTGACTCATTGGTGCAGTTGATAGTGGGTTTCAATACTAACTCGGGAGTTGTGGGATTTTTTTTTCCATCGGAACAAATATTTGTGTGATGGGCATATATTTTTATTGTGTCTTGGTATAAAAAAATTCTATCTATAGTTTCACCGTGGTTTATCAGTTGTTTGATTACCATAGCAATGGCTCTGCCTAGCTGGAGGTCAGCTAGCGGTCTGTGGGATGTCCCAATCTTATAGTAATAAATATTACAGTAAAAAGCTTATTGAAAGCTTTGATAAATGTTCAGTAAAATTCTTTATAGGTCGTTGGCGAGCATACTAATTTAATCGTAAAGGCAACACATCCTGTTCTTGCCACTGAAAGATTTAGATCAGATATTACCTACGTGGTCATCATCCAAACTTTGATTTTCCAAACACGGTTTTTTCTCACAGAAAAAGAAAAATTGAGTTCATAGTCTGCCACGTTGACCAAGTGTATGTAGTTGCATTTATACTTATATGTATTATATCAGGATGGCAACACATTCTATTTAGTTTCGCACATGTTATCACTGCTGGCACGAAACACGATATTGTTTGGAGTTTATTATTTTGTACACATATCCATAATATTAATAACAATCTTACAATAGTTTTACTGAAAGTGTTTGTTTACATACAATGAATGTAAATAACATTTATTAATAACGCGCTTTCATCGGCTTTTCATACCTCATATGTACCTACATACAGATGCGGTAGTAGATAGAAAGAAGACAGGCATGCATGGCAGAAGGCATGGCAAGAAGGCAGGCATGAAGTAAAAATAAGCTTTTGTAATAAAATAATCTTTGGCGAAAATGAAACATCAAAGTTGTATAATTCATGAGGTAAAGTTTGTGTGCTTTTTATACGATTTTGTTATAACTCCAACCATACAAATAGCTACCAGTACAATATTTATAAAAATTGATGTCAAGAACCCCATGCTTTTTTGCAATTTTTTTTCTCTGTGAAATTTATTATTCTGATAATTATGTCCAGGAAAATAGTATAATTACCATCATCGACCGTCTACTGTTGGACGCGGGTCTCCATTCAGAATGAGTGTGATTTATGCTGTATAAGGCTGCCACGCCGACCAAAAGCGTCTAAATATGCCAACTTAGTGTATTGTCAGAGAACCTTATTACATGTGTATAAAATAAAACTATTGGAAGTCGTTGAAAAATTATATTATATATATATATAGGTCAAGTTAATAAAAGAATGTCGATAAATAGTCTATTTCGACTACACAGGTATTCGGTGTCGATATTTAGAGTTGGAAATAGTCGACCTTGTGGTTACATTGGGCCTATGCATCACACGGAGAACCTTGGCGCGGATTAGCTGACAGCAGTCGTAAGCCGTGTTGACATTCGCCCCTCGGCGGTTGACATTTGATTGTTTTCTCAACACACTGTCAACTGCTAATAGGCTTACCGTTTGCGCAAATTCCACTGTTCGTTGTTTTAATTTTATATTTGTTGACTGGTTTGTTGGTCGAATGGTTGCAAGCGCAGCTGCCGATCGGTAGGTCCTGGGTTCAAATCCCGGCACAGGTACTACTGGGTTTATAAAATTTAGAATTTCTAGTAGTGATTCGGAGTCTGGAATTGTGCCCGGTGCATGGCAATAGACTCACCATAAATATGGAACTGTACTACACTCCTCTGCCTACCTCTTCGGGGATTACAGGCATCTTTGTTTTTTACTGGTGTTTCATTTTAAATGTTTTTTGTTCTGTTTTGTCATTATAACCCGTATGTTATTTGAGCAATTGATTCTGGATCACGCAAGGGTTAGTGTTGACAAAGCCCGCATACACGACTCACTGGCCACATATCAATTATTATGACACCAAGGATTACGAGAGTCGTTACACAATTACAACGTGTTAAGTTTTATGTCTTACTCACAACGGTGCGTCGGGACCCGGGGATTATTTGAACTTGGTCTATAGCTATTGTATATCAATAACTTTGACGTTGGTACATCAGAATATCAAGGAATTATGGGTTATATGAATGCGTCTTTAGAGTTATTCAGTGGTGTTATTGCATGGCTGTTTTCACATCTTTTTAAAATGAAAATACGTCGTGTGAACCTGTGATTTTTACTGTCAAAATCTTAGTACGCTGGACAGTATAATATAGCAGAGACTTTTGACTCGTGAGTAATTTTAAATGTAATTTTCATTTTCTGTTGTATAACAATTGAATCAATTAATCAATCAATATAAATGAATAACAAGCAGCTCGTAAAAGACATGACGAATTGGGAGTACTTAAGAGCGTACAATTCAAATGTCACTGCCCCACCTTTTCTAAATCTACTGCGTCAGTTGCATCTGCGTCAAAATGTAGCGAGTGAGTAACGATCCCTGAAACAATACAAAAAGTTCTACCATTACAAGGCGACAAAACTCTAATATCAATAGAACACAATGGGAACAATAGTTTGCCCTCTGTCAATTATGCCATCATTACCATTGGAATAAACGATGTAACGGATCAGATGATAGACGAAAAACAAAACGATGACAACGCGAGCATCTAATGCGCGTCGATATTAATGCGATGAAAAATGTATGAATAAATAGATTGAATTTTAATCGGTTCGCCTATATATTACATGTAGAAAATCAACTAGTTATCATAATAGGTGAGAATGATACCGGTATGGTAATTTACTTTATTATGTAACGTGTGAAAATTGACTTCTATTGCAATAACATTTCGCCGCCAATACCAATAAAAATATTTACAGCTGTGATTAGATTTTATATCACGGAATGTTAAAAACGGAGCGGCTAATAAATCACCACTTTTTGTTAATGTATTACATTATCAAAACGAATGAACATCTTGAGAAGGAAAAATCCTTTACACAATCACGGAAGATTCGGGTGAAAGTATCTAGTGTCTTTGAACAAAGATAAGCTACAACGAGTCCTTTCGTGTTTGCTCGTAAATCCTATTCGTTTCGAGTAGATTTGTTCTTGGGAACAACGCTCAATTGAAATTTAATACTCGATGCGTAAACGTGACGTTGACTCACTTAGACATTACGTATTTGCTTTATGTTCACAATTCTATATAACACATCGATTTGTTCTATTTTTGTAGCCTCAGATTTTAGTTTAAAACGTAAGAGACATGGTAAATATCGTTATTAGTCAGCGATCCAACGACGATAGTGATTTGAGTTTAATATTTTCTTTACGAAACAAAGGACAATAATTAGTAGATGATATGACAGAAACAATTGGTACTACCTATTTAAATATTTGTCTTCCAATAAAACGTGCCCTTCAAAACAAGAAATACACTAATATATTGCACAGCAAACATTGTAATTAGTGTACAGCTTACGTTACTAATATTTTTGGTATAGCTAAGTAATTTATCATCAAATATTAGTCGAATCCAGACAACGTGCAGCATAAATAGGTCGGTGTTGCAATTCCGTTAATTGTTGATGATTATATTATCTGCTTACGGTCATAATTATCTCTGCAGGTGGGTTGTTCGTACTCAAGACTTGCAAACGTACAAGTGGTATGTCGTAAAAATGACAAATGTACTTTTATAGTACCCCGACACATGTAAGTAATGCCCCGTTGTGTTGTATCTTTTTGCCAGCGATTTATTAAGGTGCATCGTTGATTATTTTATTAGCGTTTTCGCTGCGTGCGTTTATCACACTTGTTTCTTTTTCCAATCTGGATTCATTCGTGATTGTCAAAGCTTGAGACGCGTCTTGTTATGTTGGATCGTTTACTGTATGACAAATGTGTGTGTAAATGCTGAATTACGACAGAATGTCCGCTTCGAATTCACGTTTTTCTTGCAATTCGGTGCAGACACTTTAACATATTGATTGAAAGAATTTCTGTTGCGTGTCTTCTTGAGGATGCCTTTTTACAATATGCTTTATAAATTAATTATTATTGTCCGATGCCATGTTGTACATATATTCCAGAAAATAATATTTTCGAACGTTTAATTTATCCAAGTAGAATTGGTTAAACGGTTATCGAGATAAAATTATTTTTTATTAATGGTGTTGATGTTATCCGACAGTTAATTCTGTAATGTTGCTACGGTTTAATATCTGCGGGTTCAGAAATGCGATTGGTAGTTATGATTGTCATGAATATCGGAATGAAATCGATTTACGATCGCATCGTTTGATTGATTTTATTGCGGCTTTCTGAAATTATTATTGGGCTCGAAGACTTATTTGACGAAGTTTGGCTACTGATGTGCAAGCTCGGCAAACTGGAACTCAATTCGTTTATTTTGGGCTGTTTAATTGATTATGCAATTTGTTCATGTAAACTCTTTCTCACGTTTATTTGTTCATTTTTTCCCTTTATAAAAAAATAAAGGAAAAAGAATTACCACGGAGCTGTGGTTTTATTTAAACTGTTCATTACCGTATGAAACTTTGAATGTTTAGGTTTATAAAAATTCATAATTCATATTTAAAAGTTTCGGTCTACACAAATTTTAAAACCTTTTACATATATATTTTAATTTTTACCCGCACATTGTTTCTCATGTCCTTCTCCGAAAATGCAATCGTTTATAAATTAAAATACGTATATTAAGTTATGACGTATTCATCTTTATGTGACTGCACTTGTAATTAACTACATGGACATTGCTTCTGACCGACCTTCTGAGCCACCGAAATTATGACAAGCGCTACGAATATTTAAACTTTCACATGTCAACACTGCACTTTAATCGATAACACGAAATTTTAATCGAGTCTCAAGATTAAGCGGTAACATTGCAATGTTTAAAATTTATATTCCTTTCTCCGTATAATACACGTGAATTTATTTAAAATCGATTCGTTTTAATTTATAACGACCACCCGCGATACAAAATTGAAAATTAACCCCTTTTGGGACACTCCTCTTGATGCTTTATAATTTTTTCATGCAATCTTTCCCCATCGTGTCAACACCGTCCGTAAGTTATGACCATTGACCGTAGCAGTCTATTATTAGGACGTTGGACATTTTATTTGAGGCGATTTTGGGCGAAATTGAAAAATTTCAACAAGGATATTTCGCCTGCGGTGCGGCTACGATGGGTTTTTTTAAAGATTTATGTGTAGCCTTTTTGGGAGTTGCCATGATTTTAAATTCTAATGCGCTTCAACAAACTAAAGCGATTTATGAGGAGCATCCTTTTCGATCAGATCGTAATTTGTTTCAAATTGTTGTGTGTAATCAAACCACTAATTTAATACAAAAGTATCCGGGATGTCTCTTCCAAAACTTGATTCGGTCAGGTGGCTGGACGATCGAGCAAAGGTCGTCGGCCCCCGTGAGGTAGGGCTAGTGGATGATTGATCAGCTCCCTTATCAGTGCACTGTCGCCTACGGGCGGCGTTTTCAAAGGCGCATTTTCCGAGGCTACGGAGGCAAGCATTAATGACGCAACTTTCAGTACCTATTCCTAAATTTCTAATGACAAAAAAAATATTTTATTGCGTGTTTACTTTATAATACAACTTTTAGTTATCACCTAAACAATTTTTTGTAACGTCTTGAGGGTTAAGTAAGTTTTTGTTTATGAATAACGTAATTTCACATTCCTGTATGATTATGGTGTATTTTGCAGTTATACACATATAACACAGGTTCTAAAATGTTTAATGGGTGTTTTATTAAGTTTTAAGTCATTAATAATTTGACACTATTTTAATTCATTTATCGAATCTAACCAATGAAATTTTGTTATAGCGGAATATGTCAAATCCTGAGTTCAGGTAAGTAAAGTCTGATTATTTTATTTAAATATTGCTAATGTTTAAATTTAAATATACTTTAGCCATCTCCAGTTATAGGGGTATCTTCACTTGAAAAATTTGCTAAATTTAACCCTACCTTTGCATTTTGCTACAATGAATTTTTTGTATGTATTACTTTGATTCATTCTTAAATAATTGGTTTATAATGGTAAATTTAATTTTTGGAATTTTTTTTTAATTGATCTATATAGTATTATGGCGACTTTAAATGTTCAATGTTCTATATTTTTTTCAGATGGAAAGTTGAAACACTTTTACAAGAGGTTCCAAACTTAGGAGCTGTAATAGATTTAACCAACACGAGCCGTTACTATGACCCGCAAGTATGTATATATCAGTTATTGTGTTCCGTTAAGACTGTTATTACATGTCAAACAATGCTACAGTGCGTAAACAGGCATTGTTCTTTGTATACTACTACTAGAAATCCAAGGTGTGATAATTCGTGAGGTGTTTAATAAAATATTTTATGTTTATTAGTCTCAGTGAAAATTGTCCTTTCTTTATGTGTTAATGCCTTTATTGATATGTTAACTGCCCGTTTGATATTACAAGACAAAGTAAATTTACTTAGAAATTTCTGTTGTTTCGCATTGACGCGCAGTCAGTCGGCCGTACTCAAAAACAGATTCTGTTCAATATACATTCCACGGAGCTTGTTACTAATAATGAAAGACAACGACAAACAATATTCGCGCAGCGGGCACATCACGCCATACACAAAATTACGACTCTCAGCTGTTGAGATAGCGCCTGCGCGCACACAGGACCCCGCTTTGCACAGTATCTGTTAGAATACCGGGAAGCAATAAAATTATGTTCAGTTTTACGATTGAAAGTCACATTTTCCACGACGATGCTTTGTTCGTACTTACGTCTGATTGCCTTGCATTCATCTTCTAGCATAATCCGATCGTAAAACCACGTTTTCATGGGGCGACCGAGTCCGCTTAATAGGCTGGTGCTATTTAGTATCGAATAGCGAACTTACTCGTGCTTTTCATGCTTTTTCTGTTGCGCTCGGGGTCATTAGGCGAATTTGTATCTACCCTCGAAAATTTCAATCGTTGGCTAATAAAGTGTCGAGGACTTTGTCCACTGGGGATTCATTTTTATGAACTTCTATGTCAAATATATTTTATTTAACGCCTGTAGCTTATTAATTAGACCGCGCATAATTTAAGTTGTCGATTTGGACTCAAATTTTAACGTTATAGGTAAACTATCTTTAGTATTTCTTTCTTTATCCTGCTGAGACTTTATATTAATGATTAAAGAGGATAATATAACTTAATTGTATTTCAGTTTATTTCATATGGAGCCATCCTTTGAATAATAAGCGCCTTTTGTGAACTAGGACGGACCATCACTTGTAGCCGGACTATCATTGCAATGTTTGCATAAAAATTCTTGGCAAAGATTTCTTAAGTAACTTTACATTTCATTACGTTTTTATTATGTACATCAATTTGGGCTTAGCTTATTAATTTACCCTTCATTAACATGGCATATCCGATAACAAACATAATATCTGTGTTAGTAAGAATCGCAACATGTTTGTGTAGAATTTAATGATTTATATCGGAATCACTCGCGTACTTGCTACGAAGGCTTGTTGATTGGTTCGAAAGCGGCCGGCGCCTGGGCACGTGTCGCCTGTCGTCGCACTTCAATAATGCCCTGCGGCCTGTCAGCCAGCACTGTCACCACTGAGCGGCGCTGTCAAATCGCGTTACACTGATTGTTGTTCTGTTAAAAAATACTCGTACATTTAATTAGGAAATTCCGTCAGTACACGACGCCAGTTGAACCTTTGAAACTGTCAGCACTTGCGCGCCAACCAGAAATGTTACATTTGTTTCGTCTGCGTTATTGTTTGATAAGTACTTTTTTGGACCGTGTATAACTTGTAAATTATCAGATTTTATTACTGTATTTCATGCAGTAAAATGGTTTATATCCGTTAATTTTGTTGTAGGAGCTTCTAGACGCCGGTGTGAAACATACGAAAATTTTAATGGCGGGTCGCATAATTCCACCCAACAGAGATGTGAAACAGTAAGTCCATCTTTCCGAAGTTCTCGTACGATTACCCGTCATCTCATGCGAATGTTTCTCGAGACAGAACTTCATTAGCGCATCCGACCAGAATCGTCTCTACCAACCGCTAAGCATTGGTATCTTATTTTATATACGATTATACGATTATACGATTAGGAAATAAACAAAATCTCTGTTTATACATACATGTATCCAGACACGAATATTCTTATATGTATGTATTCCCTAAGTATTATTTTAGACATAATTGCGTCGGCGTTCAAAAGGCTAATTCAATTTTAGTGCACTTTAGCTTGATTGATGCTGATGTTAGTTTTGAAGACAAGTGCCTCGAGTGAGACGCGACCTCGCCATAGTGCAGCGTAAATCAGAAACCGTGCTGCTATCCATCACAGCGACGAGCGGCCGCGTCGCCTTTTTGCACGAGGATTTTAATTTGAGGCGTCGAATAAGCGCCATCCGTAGGCCGAATATGGGTAATGTTATAAATCTCGGCGTCCGCGTGGGCGGCTGCGGCGCGCCCGGGGCCCGCTGGCTCCGTGCCTCGAGTATTGAGTGTAGTGGTCCTGTTCGGATTCAATTGAAGCCGGTCGCGTCTAGTGCTAGTGTTCGTACCGGCGCGGCGTCCCCGCCCACGCGTCGACCGATTGCTTTTGGAATTTAAAAGGCATTTGTCGCTGCCCCGTAGCGTGTCGCCTCACGTGTAGCAGATGGTCCCAGCGAAACAAAAACATTTTATTAGCTCGTGAACTTTGACTTTGTTCAATCGTGTCTACTTACTTATATCAACATTACTATACGCTTACAACTTATGACTATTATTATGAACGTTTGAAAGGTTCTGATATGGATAAGTTAGGTTTTATTCTAAATGAACTGACATACTTTTGTTTATGGTATACTTAACTAAAATAATGTGTGATTCTATTCGTATCTGTATATCGCACTTTGTACTAAACTGTTATCTGGTTCATTTATTTAGGCTTTTGTTAGAGGCTGTGAGACGTCGTCGGCGTACTTCGCCATAAATAACCATCGGCATTTCTCGGATACTTCATCCCTGTTATCGCGCCGGCGCTCATCCGTTTGTCAGTTAAGGATGGATAAACGTGCCACCCGTATAGATGACATCCGATCGACGATCTCGAAAACATTACGGAGTAGATGGAGATGAGAGTACGTTGAAAAACAAGCTCGGAATTATCTGTATTCTTGTTATATTGCTGATATATATGATATGTATATAACAAATATGTACGATCGTTCGCTTCAACAAATCATAATTTATCTGCAACCCGCGAATTAACATACCGTTATTTACGAACGGTTGAAAAAAGAAATGAGCAATTGTTGTACGAAATGTCGTGGTGCGTGCGTTCGGATAAAGGGTATCGCGGTGGGACCTTCGTACTGACCTTTTCACCGAACGAGACGAAGATCATCAGCCGCACGCCCGTAACGATGCTCGCGTGCCTCCGCCGCCTGTTCATTTATCACGGCCATATTTTTACTTATTTTCCATGTCGACTGTCCACAATCATGTCGTCATTACAAACCCGCCCGTGTACCTACAGATCAACCCGCCTATAAATTGTGACCACCGTTGAAGGCGCTCTCTTCCATTAGTACACATTTACAGTCCGTGCACTAAAGGCGTTTTATTTTGTTCTTTTAGTTAGCAATTTATTGGTGTTTTGCTTGCAACACCAATGTGCGACTAGATGTGACGTAGGTGCGTAATGCCGGACTTTGGGCCAAGTCATCGACACATTTAAAATCATGATCAAAAGTATCGATTAGTTCAATCCATCGGTTCAATATTAGCACACCGGATTCCGTATCATGCGCTCATGCCAAATCCGCATTTGAGCTTTTTCATTATCATTTTTTGTTTGTGATTCTATTAGCGACCATTTGAGAGTTGTCGCGGCACACTTCGATACCACTATTAAGTCATTTAGTATTTTTAGGTACATTAAGTGTGTTGAGCGGAAAATCCGAAAAAAAAACGTCGCTCCATCATTTACATAAAAAACGAGACGCCCTAATTGGTACGAAAAGCCTGCAAAGACGTCAAACATCTCGTTAATTTAACGATCCTCGATCAACTCATAACCGGCATAGAGAATTTAAGAAAAAAAAAAACAATTATTTCGACAATACTTGTGAATATAAATATTGTAGGTACATACGTACTTTTATTGAGTTCATTTGAAAATAATATGTTTGTTACTTACTGCTGAACAGTTTTCCGTTTGACATTATTTACACTTTTATTTGTCGCAACGTTTACGGCTGGAAGGTGTTGGGAGCTGGACATTGTTGGTTGTGACAAAGAGCTGGCTGTTCGTCGCGACGTAAGAGAGTCCACTTCCTGTGATAACAAACACATAAATACGGGAACGTGGTGCCATTGTATGAATTTACTGTCGCCGTACCGTTAGTTATTTTTGTAAGTGTCACGGGGGTGTCGTAATGTGCAAAGTTTAGATCGCGCCGCCCGTAATGCTGGTCAGTTGACAGTTCCGCGCGACCGTTTCAACTTTGTACTCCGCGCAGCGATTCATTGGAATCGTTGAACGCCTCATTCCACGTAATTATGTTGTTAAATTTTATGTACGCCGTAACATTCTTCGAAGGATACTTATTTAAATTGCTCGGAATCGGCATAACCCTTTAAAATAACGAGTCTATTTCTGTTACTGCCGCCTATGAGTATTTACGGACTATGAACATGTCACAATTACGCTTTCCGCACTATTTTTCGCACGAAACATGTTGTTAGTTTTGTAGAAGTACTGTGTAATAGTAGTAAGTGATAAACAGATATCAGGTAAATACAACAATAACCACTAATGTTGAAGTCCGTTCTATCATCTTGAATATATGTATGAGTTACAAGCAGTGCTCGCGAATTCGTACGGGCTAATCTAACCTAACTTAAACGGTGGCGCATCGCGTTCAACTGACGCCCTTCCAGCCTAAGCTGGACCCAATTAATTTAGTATGGTGATATTATGATTATTGATCATATAGATCTGAGCTCTATTTTTCTTGGTAC
>DWEC01001003.1:0-14496 GCA_018245735.1 Microceris miodesmiata
GTAACATCACGCCTGTAATCCCCGAAGGGGTAGGCAGAGGAGTGTAGTACACTCCCACGTTTCACCAGTTACGTTTACGTCCCATAATAGGCGGTAAGCCTACTGCCATACATCGGGTACAGATCCTGACTCCCAGTCACTAGTAGAAATTCTAAGTTAGAAAAATCCAATAATACCCGACCCGGGATTTGAACCTTACAAAATCTATAAAATCACTTGTTTAAATATCCAATCGCGACATTCTGGTACGCTTTACCGCTGGATCCGACTTTATGTTAATCCGGGTCTCCTCTCTAACATTCACAATATTGCCACAAATGACTTTTTCCGTTCTAATCTCGTGACCTCACTTCGGCTAATCTTTCATCAACTCACTCAAAAGCAAGTGACGTTATCTATCTATAGCAATCTTCAAAAAGGCATGTGTTTCGTAGCTGTCACTAGTTCGCTAGGAAGGGTGTGAATAGAAAAGCGAAAGTATTAATTTTGTGCCACCTTCAATTTGAATGAAATTATCTATGTTTATTTCTAGAGCCTTTGACTAGCAGAAAACTAATATATGTTTCTAAAGTTATGCCCCTAATTTGACCTGTACGCCAACAGACCAATCAAACTCGCAGAATATCATAAATGTCTCGGGTAATAACAAATGCATGGATTTATGAATAGACCGGATAAGTTCTAAGCAAATTTAATATTCATATTCATCAATGTTTATTCAAATAACACATATGAAAACCCGTAACTTTGTCAATTGCTTCATAACCACGAAGTGGAATGATGATATACATATGTATGTATAATTATACACATATACATATAGACATATAGACATACAACGATGTGTCACACCGCCTACAAAACATCATAATGTTCTCAATGTCCCTGAGCTGCGGAAGAGAATTACAATAAGAAGTGATCAATATTAAGACGCAACGTAAGTCGCCCTCCAGCTAAGTAGAGTGACGATATACCCGAAGTGGCTGGCAGCGGTTGGATTCGAAGAGCTGAAGGTCGAGCTCAGTGGCATGCTAAGAGAGACTTATGTCCAGCAGTGGTCGGGACTAGGCTGATGATAATGATGAATATTAAGAGCGCCGAGTTCTTCCTTACGCACACATATAACACGCTTTTTACTATATGTAGATTTAAAATTGAATGGAATAGAAAGCAGTGGTAGCCTAGTGGTTAAGAATTCAGTCTCTCACTCTGGAGGTCCTGGATTCAAATCCATGGCGCGCACCTCTTTACAAATGTGCATTTTAAATTTAAGTATCCCTTGCTAACGGTGAAGGAAAACATCGTGAAAGAGGTACGCGCCATGGATTTGAACCCGACACCCCCGTAGTGAGGGGCTGAATTCTTAACCACTAGGCTACCACTGCTTTAGAATTTATAATAAAAACAAAATTTTCTAAGGTGTGTGAAGTCTGCCAACCCGCACTTGGCCAGCGTGGCAGACTAACGCGTTAACCCTCACAATATGAGAGGAGACCCATATTCCAACAGTGGAATTATAATGGGTTGATTAGAATAGAAAAACTTTCATTCCCTAATAATCCATGTTAAGTTAGCTTACCGATACCCATAGTTAGAAACAGAAGGAGCAAAGACCAAATTAACCTCATGATGAGAAAGCTCTGCCCTCATTCTATGCTGTGGGCAGGTACGCATTACTCGCGGCTACTGACATTTAGCTACTAAGAGAGAACTTTTTATAAAAAAGCCTTGCATTTTATAAAAAAATAACTGAAAATACAGCATTAAAACATGCAGCTAAGCTTTCTAAATCTATATAGGTATTTAAAATGTTGATATTACCAGAGAATATGTTTACTTGCGGTAATGTAATTTAAAAAAAAATATTGCAAGCAATTGTTATGATTTTTCTACACAAATATTTATAGTAGTACCTACCTAACTAAAAATTTAAAATTTTTTAATCTTTATGGATGAACTATTTAATCAATTAGTAATTCTTTCATATTGATATCACATATTACGACATACAATTTGTGTACTTTAATTGAGCGTAATTTTTGAATTATGAAAGTGTACAGAGACTTGACGCCCTGCCATTCATGAGGGATAGTAATGAATTAGGTTTAGTGGCTACGAAAACAAAGTAGCGCCACGACAAGTATGTACGTGGTAGAATATGTATGTAGATATAAGGTCCGCCCGGAACAGTATGAACGCTGCACCCTATTTTCACCGTGACGCAAATGTTATTAAAACAATATGTGTTATAGTCGGCAAGGTGTGGTTGTTCGTCCACGTCTATCGTACAAGTGACCGTCTCAGTCCTTAGTAGTAGCAAATCCGTGACCAACCTCCAATAAAGAATATAAGTTATCACTTTGTGCATTTCGTAGTTAGAACTAGATAATATACAAGTTTAGAAATATAAATATAAAATTGTATTTAACAGGTCATATTATGTGATTTTATGCAAACAAGGTATAATAGTAATAATATAATAGTGTGAAAATATTATCGTAAACGAAGAGTACTCGTATATGGTAGCTAAAACCTTCGAGCCTTGAAAACAAAAATACACTCCGAATAGAAAAAGGAATTTAAATTGTACCAAACAATGTCTAAAACTTTGTTACTATATTTATAAATACCAAAAGCTTCAGAGAACCGAAAGTTTCATCCGCCGGCTCGTCGCCCGCGGCCTTCCTCGCCCGGGCACAACACAATAGGACACTGAGCTGATGATCCGATAAAACAATAATCGTTTTATAATTTCGACGCGTGTAAACGATACAACGCGTGTAAACAATTGAGAACAAAACCCTTTAAATTAGAACATTCCTTTAGAAACAATGTTTGTTTAAATTTCGTTAATTACATGATGTTATCGTATCCCTTGTACACGTAAAGGGCTAATAGTAAGAACAAGGTCTGAATTTGATATTGATGTAATATATATTAACTTTATATTAGCTCCAGGCAATATGTGCGTTCATTAAAAAGTACATACGCTTAGATCAGATTTCCTCTCTGAAATCTCCTTTCAATGAAATGATTTGGTTTTCTTTTATTTTATTTTGAAAGTAATTAGGTGTTAATGTATATTTTAATTTAGGATCTAATTGCAATCGTAAATGTAACAAGATATTGACAGCAGGTATGTTTGTATATCACGGCTCAATGTTCTATTTGAACAATTGATCATCATCAGCCTCTAGATGCCCACTGTTGGACATAGGCCTCCCCTAATCCGCGCCACTCCTTCTGGTCCTAGGCCTTCCGAATACAGCAACTTCCCGCTGTCTTCTTCAGGTTGTCAGACCATGTGGTAGGAGGGCGACCTACGCTCCTTTTAACATTTGATCAGTGAACAGTTAAAAAGCGTGAACGCTAAGCTTAAATATTCTATAAGGCGATAAAAATATATTCGTAAACCTTTTGCACACATTTTATTTCATTTGTTTTCTTTCGCATTATACAAGACAGCTGTTTGTTCACAGGCTCTATTGAAAATATCGTCGGCGTATCTTAACAAGAAAATACCTAACATTCCCGACATAAAGGTGGATGGCGCCGAGGAGAAATGGTATGTAATTTGCTTCAGCTATAAAAGTTTCTTTTCCTTCTAATGGCCATTTACTGCCTGCACTTGCGATTGTGTCCATTTAGAAATAAGCGATTACGACAATGCATCCGACAGCTTGCCTGGGTAATTTTAAGTACGTCACTGATATACAAGAACGAAAATGCTCATAAATGACCTTGTTCTAATTCAGTCGAAATATATTACACTGAAATAGTCGTAATGTTAACTTTGTTCTAGTAAAACTCTAAACATGCCTGATTTACCGCTTTATTTTGAAGTCTTTGTTACCGCTTTCTCTTTTACGTAAAGATTTTATGTCGAAACAACGTGTTGGCGCCTCTGTAGTATTTGCTGTAGGCAAATTGTAAACATGGTTGTTGGGAGCGTTGAATATAATTGGAACAATTTGCTAGGGAGACGTACACTAATATTCGAGTTGATAATTGTCAGAACACCACTCTACCACGCGCAGCGATGTATACATATTATTAGAAAAACATCATACATTTTTCCTAAAAGAATTTCTATTTATAAATGCGACAGACAATGGTAACATAATACGTGCGTGGCTAAAAGCAAAACGTCTATTGAGTTCTAATAGTTACTTAGATCCCATTAATTGGACAAGAGGCCTCGTCACCTGATATATCATTGTTCGCACAGCTCGGATTACTCTCAGTATCGATGTTACCTTTTCATTCGCTCATAATAACGCTTTGTTGCGAACAATATCCATTAAGTCAAACACGTATGGGATTATATTCTAACACCGATGCCGTAATAAACCTCCTTAATGCTACAAATATAATGAAAATAAAAATCTATAGTAGGTATTTGACTAATGTGGATTAAAGAACCACTAGTAATAGGAATTGGAAATAGCTTCTCTAAGTCCACATTTGCATAGTTTGGACTAGGAGTAACTTTTTGACGGAAGCGGTTTGATCCTTCAAATAAACGTAGAATTTAGCGGTGTTTGGAATCTAATTGGAACACTTATATGGAAAGTTTATAATGGTGGTAGGTATATTCGGATTGCTTTATATGGATGTCAAGGCGATATGCATTTATATGTCATAAAACAGATGGAATTTCCACGTGTTATAAAGAAATTTTAAAAGCAATACAACGTCCCTTTTTCAAACGTCCATTGAAACGATCAGAATAGTACGTACGTAGCTTGAAGCTACGTACACCGATTTGTACAGCCGGTTGTACCGCATGGATGGCTTTTTCTGGAAAGTTCTTCCATCATTTTTTTTTATTTGGCGAAAGCTAAGCGATATCATGAAGACATTAAATGTGCTGTTATGTAAAGTGTTTTCCTTCGTATTTCTGGATCAATTGTCTGGCCTCTTGATCAAGTTGTTGGGTTTTTTATGACCCCGACTCCAGAGACGTAGCTTGTGGGTTCGATTCCTTACCCGGGTTAAATTTTTGTATGAGTTCGGACTTGGGAGGGTAAAATTATCTACAGAAGTATGTATATATTTATAAACACATGTGTAATTTACAGCTGTGTAGTTTGTCAGCCGAATTAAAGGTAAGATGTGAGTTGTATAAAGATTTTATTATTATAAATTCGTTCGACGACAGTAGTAATAATTACGAATGGTGATAATTTCACATATATATAGAATGGCTCGCGCTGGATTTTATGAACTTATGAAAATATTAAAGTTTTTTTTATTGGTAACATGCTAGTGATATAAGTAGAAAAATTACTCTGTGTTAATTTAAAATACATCATCATCATCGTCAGCCTTTAGATATCCACTGCTGGACGTAGGCCTGCCCTAATCGGCGCCACTCCTTCCGAACGAAATAAATACGGCCTGTGTAAATACGAACACCTACTGCGGTCACCAACCCGCAATGCCAAGCGTGGTGAAACTAAAGACACTCCCAAGTACTAAATAGACGTAAAATTATAACCCTGCGATGTTACAAGGTGACAATCATTTAGCATAATTTGAGCCACTTTCCTGTTTGCTATGCGTAAAAATGCCATGCCAATAAAAAGAAAACATGATTCGAAACAAACTAAGTTCTTAAATCACTCACAACTATAACTCAAATCATAAGATATAACATAGTCACTTTTTCATTTTAATTATAAATTTGTTGATCAAAATCGGGGGTTTTAGTGCGGTACAAATCCTACATAATCCGGCATTTCTGCCAGGATACCGGGTAACTTTAGAAGGTTTCTCCTTCGATAACAAAAAAATGGTACATACGAGAGCATACATAAATGACGACAACTGCATTATGTTCCATAGAGAGTATTGTATCAGATCAGTACATCTTGGATAATGCTGAAGAAATCAATATAATTCGTTATTCACACGTAAACAGAGTAAATTTCAGGCACGGATTAGTGCTGTAGTGACATTAAAAGGACGCGAAGCTTTGGTGAATTAATAATGACGATATTTGAACGATGTTATTAATGATGTGTCTGCCTTGTTTAATGACCAATTGAATTTGTTATGCTCAGTCTCACACCTGTTTCAGTAGTATCATACTAATACTGCCAAGTACTGTACAGTATTTAATTAGTATTAGACACGAAAGTAAAAGTACCTCCGTTGCGGGTAACTAGGAACTCGGTTACTTTTTGCATAATTATATAGCATTCGCTCGCGTCTGAGCCGCCATTGACCTCCTCGTTCGTGCCCTTGACCAATCTTAAGCACACGATGCTTATTGAGAAGTTTCTTCAAACAATCTTTCGAAGCTCACGGATCGAAGTCCCGTGCACATTTAGTTTTCAAAGAGTCGTACTTTTTTTATATCACCTGCCTCTTCGACTTCTTTTGACCATTGTGGGAACTTTTTAATTTATTCCATTTACTATGAAATGTCAACCTCCACATACTGTGCCAACCCGCAATTGACCAGCTTGGTAGACCATGGCCTTAATCCTCTCAATATGAGAGGAGACCCATTTTCCTACAGTGGAACTATAAATGGGTCAATTATTATTTTATTATTATTATTCTAGCTGACCCAGCAAACTTTGTTCCGCCTTAGTGGCAAGCAGATTTTGGATTTTATTAAGTTCAATTTTTCATTAGGCAATATACAAAAAATCAAGTATTTTAATGATTCTTTATTGCCCATATATATATTTTGCTTTCATTAATGTATCATAAACTTCCTTTTGTTGTTGATTCAACAGGGGTACATTCGTTTGATCTACTAAATCTAATTCCTGGTGATCATATTCACGCTCCCGTTCCGATTTTCGATTAAATGCGTCATTCATTGCACGATTTGGCGTTGGCATTCCTAACCTGACTAATAACTAACATAGGTCTTTGATCAAGAGTAAAGCCCGATTGTATATCTCCTCCTTCATTTCAAGATCGGGATTTCTGGAACTGACACGAATTTGATGTAAAATATCTTCTGACGTATTATCCTTGTATTTATGCCATAGGTCGGATGGTGCCAAACTGGTCAATGCTGTCGCTGGAGGTATTTCAACACATTGAACAACATTCAAAGCCGTGAAATATACTCGTTGACCACTCGACAGATGCACCGCCAAATGCACAACAGTAGGATGACGTTCGTGAATAGGGAATGCGAATATACGCCAAATCGTTTCATTGCAGCGCGCAATTTCATCGTTGGTATTGGAGGATTGGACGCCAAAAACCGCCATATCACTGCCTTTCGTGACATATTTGCAAATGTATTTTATGGACTGCATTGCAATACTCAATGTTGCAATGTGTCTTGAACATTATATAAAAAAGTATCCTGTGTCAGTCTCCTGGTTCTAAGCTACCTCCTCACCAATTTTCAGCCAAATCGGTTCAGCCGTTCTTGAGTTTTATATAGTGTAACTAACACGATTTTCTTTTATATGTATATAATATAAGATTACTATGAAATCTTCGAGCGTAAAGTTCATCTGTATTCTGGTTCCAGTGTAATAAATAAATGTGTTTGTACTTGTTCACGCACCTTGTAATCGGACTCACGATACGAAAGGTGAACGCTTCAATTTTGCTAATTGAAGGTATTTGTAATTGGCAGCCGCAAATTATATGTTACATGTATGCCATACTAGCATCCATTGTTGATATATAGATTTTTTTGTTTCTATTGCACAATCATTATTATTATTGTCAGCCTCTAGATGTCCACTGCTAGACATAGGCCTCCCCTAATCGGCGCCACTCCCTCCGGTCCTGGGCCTTTCGAATCCAGCAGCTTTCCGTTTTCTTCAGCTCGCAGACCATCTGGTAGGAGGGCGACCTACGCTCCTTTTACCTATTACACAAACCATCGTCATATTTATTAAATAATTAGATATGATTGTTTTTTTTTTAAATACTTTTCTTTTTTATTTTAATTACTTCACCTACTTTCCATTTCCGTTATACTCATATATGTACGTAAATTTAAAAAATCACCCACATGAATCAGATACCTTTATCATTGAATATGAAATAAGGATCTCGGACAATACCGGATAAGTATTGTTATCGCTAAATTTTTGATTTGAAGTATTCAATGCGTAAGCCTAAAGAGTATTCGGATACATTAATCATTGGCAACAATGTTTCTTGAAACATCGACTTGACTTGTGAGTTCGAAAGAGCGACGTTATGAAAACCGTTCGGCTCTATTAGCGGACGCAAACTTGTGTTTAAAATGTATAAACTATAGGTAGGATTACGTTAATAACATTGCCACTAAAAGCACATTAGTTTAATCCGCTCCGCTAATAATTAAACACAACATTAGTAACGTGAGCGGCACTCACATTAAGTTCACACGAACGTTTCATGAAGACCAACCTTGTTATTTCTAGGTCCGAGTTGACGAATCACGTGGCCGCTTGCTAAGTCACTTCATAAATTATGCTAAGCTCACCACCACTGGATGTTCCGTTGTCAGCGTAGCTTTATTATGACAAATAAATGACTAAATAATCGATCAGCCGTTGTACTAGTACTATTTCAGTTTGTGTATAATGCATTAACACAGCTGGTGAAAAGCAGGAGTGCTGCACTCCCTTGCCTACCTGTTCGGGGAAATAAAGTCGTGATTTCGTGAACAGGAATATGTGGAACGTCTGGCGCACGGTGCTGGAGGAGAACGAGAAGTTGGCGCGCGCGCGACTTGCGGCTGTTGAGGTGTTCCAGCAGCAAATAGCAGACGAAGCCAAGTTCTTGCGACAGCACAAGCTCAATGTCGCTAAGAAGGTCAGTAGTCGCTAAGAAGTTCAGTACATTCGCTAAGAAGTCGCTAAGAAGGTCAGTACATTCACCATCAATACGATATTTTTCTTAATTTGTTGTTGTGTTCTCGCAGGGAGGAGGGAAACAAACATACGAGTAGCGTGGATTTTGTTCATACTAATCTGAACGCCAATAGATAGAATCAGTGGTTTTTAGAGATTCACATATAAGCTGCGAAAAATACATTACTAGTCAAAACATTCCTAGGCGAAATCGAACGAAATTATCTAACGGAAATACGGAATCGATCACATTTTTTTATATACATATTGTCGTATACGTCTTGACTAGTAGTCTCACTTTAATATAGGACGTGGGTCACGTCTCACAATGAAAAGGGTTAAGGACAATTATAGCGTAGTTTCGCTTCGATTGTGTGTATAGCTGAAAGTATTGGATATATTTTAGACTCAATAATTACATTGTAGGATGTTGGCACCAACTGGCTGAGATTAAGCACGCTTCTTGATTTTGTGAAGAAGTTAGCTTTCTTGTCTCAGCCATTTCGCATCACTATAATGCATTTCCGTCAAGGTTAATGATGTTGTATATTTTAGGGTCACGGCATTCTAGTGTTAAAGAAAACATACATTTGCATCGCAACATCTAGAGTATGTATGTAGGTAACACCGCTAGCTACTGGCCGGATGTAAATTTTTGAAACTATAAAGTCGGCTGCCATAGAAAAATGCAGTGTCATATGAATCTTTGTGTTGGTCTTTGTGATAATAGAGCCCTTTATTTAAGCAAGGTGCGATCTGATTTTATATATTGCGACTCTACATTTTCTCATAAACCATACTTCGGTTCAGCGCACAGCATCATAAACAATGGAAAAGTAGTTAGGAGCGTTCGTGAACTGAAAACAAAACCTGTCGGGAATAGAGCCTGCGAGCAGTTGCAAACCAATTATAGACAAATTGAACGAAACCTATGAAATTGCTAAATGAAAATACATTTTGCTTTTGTACGAACTAATAAAATAAAATATTAAAGAAATAAGTTCAAGGTGGGCGTTACTTCAAGAAATATTGCTTTTTTATTTATTCTTTGTTACGAATGCATTGTTATACTTGGTTTCTGATACGTTAGCTCTCCTAGGAATTCGTACCACAACCTCAATTCTCTATTCACTCTATTCATATTTAATTTTTCATCAAACTAGTTCAATAACGCTATGTTTTTATTCATTGTATTGTTTGTTTTCGTGTTTCATTTTCGTGTTTCCACCCAGTCCGTGCCTATGTTATTAGGTTTTGTTGTTCAAAAAGACAGGAATTACGTTGGTAGCATGCAGTGCGCAACATGCGAACTGGGTCTGATGATTGTAGGCTTCGACATGTGTTCTATGATTGCACTGTAATTTACTATACTGTGGCACACACAAACATTGGATTACATTTATATTTTAAAGTTAAATAATACAATCGATATTTACAATGTACACAATGAAACGTGACCTATTAATATCTAACCATATTTGTGAAATCTTATTTAAGTTTCTTGTACAAGTATGAATATGGTTCTTTGTTTGGTGCAGTCACACTGGCGAGATTTTCTGCGCGCTTGTGAATGTTTCTCAAACAGTCATGAAACAATTATCGTACAATGGGAGTGGTAGGTCATTTCAACAAATAACTACTGTTAGCGTCATATTGTTTAGCGACAGTCCGTGTTCAGGAGCATGAACTTTACACCATTAAAACGAATTAAATACAAACAATGATGATACAGTTCGCATGTAACATTACAAGTGATAATGATTGCGAAATCCTCAGTGTCTTTCGATTCTATATTAAACGTAATTCGATAGTAATTGCGATCTCTTTGTTTTTTGCTTAATTAAGCCATCAATTGTAGTTTGTTAAGCCATCGATTGTAGTTTGAAAGATTGTTCTAGAGAAGCGTATGTTCGTTCGACTTCTTAAACATGAAGGAAAACCCATTAGCTTCCCGAAAGATTTGCTACGTGAAACAAACCTACAATACGTACATTTACGTACTGATTAATCTAGACGAATATTCTTTATAATGCAATAGAATGAGTTTAACATTTTCGAAAATTCCATTACTATGTCAATTATGATGTCGGTCTGCATCAAGTGCGGTCACTCCGAAAGTAATTAAATTATACAGGCATTTAAACGCTGACATATTTTACACTGAAATATTAACATATGCTGTGTGATTGCAAAATTGAAATAGAGGGACGTACAATTACAATGCGAAATATTTTAGTAAATGCGTAAAGTTATGTTTCTTAAAAAATCTATTTTCACGAAAAGTTTAATATCATATTAGTACGAGTTGGTAGAATCTAGCAGATGGTAGAACTGGGTAGATTAGGAGGGGATGGTATCAAACCAGGTCCCTTACGAGGTAGGCTGAGTCAACCAAATATTTCTATCCGTATACATCTTTTTTTTTGTTTAGGGGGAGAAAACCTTCAAAAGGTACCCGGTAGCCTGGGAGTGATACCGGGTTATGTGGGACTTTTACAGCACTAAAACCCCGTCGGTGGTCTTTCTCGGCTCTAATAGGAGGACTCCGGGATTTCCAATGGAACGCACCAGTGTCCTGCTAGCGCAACGCCCCAACGGGCCCGATACCCGGAAGAAGCATAGTGCCTCTTCCAATACCCCCCGATTTCCACGATGATATGCGGCCACACACACCGTCGTCCTTCCCGGGATCGCCACCTGAATGATTCGAGCTCCCACTCTAGCCGCCCGCAATCCCAGAACCATCCTTTAAGTCGCCTCTTACGACAGGCAGGAGATACCGTAGCTCTTATTCTGATCCCGAGCTACAGGAACATCGTCATTCCTCACCCGTAAACACCTAACCTTTCTATTTTCTACATTCATCAATCTATTCATACATACATGCACCCCAGTTTCATACCCTTCTTAACCCACCCAACATAATAATATATTTAACTGTAACAAAGTTAGTAGAGCTCTCATAATTTATTACAAGGTAATACCGAACTACGCTTCAATAAATATCACGTAAAATAACTGACATTACGTTTAACCACATAAGTATACCTAATGCTTGTTTACCTAACACAGAAACTTTATTTAACTTATTTTCCTGCTCAGCTTGATTGATCAATAGGTTTCGTTTCCAAATAACACGTGTTTAATTTGATTACATGTATTTCCTTACAAATTTGTTTTTCGTCTGGTGCTGTCAGAACTTGGTGTTTTTGGCTTTCATACTAATAATATTCATGATAATCAACGTGTATCATTTTATTGATGGAATACGGTCTTCACACTACCTGGTCGATCACACTACCTGGCTTGAGTGTATTAAATACTACCGCAACTTTTTATAAAGATTCTCAGTGTGATTTCGCGGCTAGAGATTTCCTCTGAATAAAGTAACATCGTTATGGTAGTTCGAAGACTGGGTTTAAGTATTCATAATGGTAATTTATGACGAGACTCTTTTCATCATTTAGTTGTGTCAACTTTTTGACCAAGTTAAAAGAAAGAGTTGTGAATCAGACTCCCGTTCTTCCACATCCGAATGAATTTGCAATGCATTGTAATAAGGTTGTACGTAACTCTGCCCGGCGTTCAGTTATAAAAGTGTAATGTAATGAATAAGGAACTAACTTAAGAATGTGTGCGTATTTGCAAGTATTAAACATGGTTATCTGTTTTAATTTGTCAATATATAAGACTTAGTTAGGCTCTTCGGATTGATGAAAATTTATCCCGACATTATGACGTTTGACCATTTCTATACCGTCCACTCTTCAATAACCAGCAGGAGGGGAAGTGGTCAACGTGTGAGAGTTGCTCCATATATCTGCTTTGGCGATCTATACATATATACATACATACATATTATTATAAGTCATTTGTTACCATTTTCCGTAGATTTCCTACCCTTACAATAATTATTATATATTATCCTTAAAAGTTAATAAAATTTGCAATAGGTACTGGCCTAAAAATATTATGGTAGATATACAATAGCTACCGTACGTGTTATGCAGATTTATCCGAAGATTGTGGTAGGGTATGAAAACTTTTACACTTTTCAAGATACGCATTGAGTTGTAACGGAAAGCAAAAAGGTTCAGTCAATAGACCATCCGTTTCCATAAAGCCTCTACAATTTTGTCTGTACTCATACTTGTACACATACAAATAAAGAAACTCCTCGAGAGCTTTATCAAAGGAGTTACGTATGTACATATGTACTTGTGGGTTTGAATGTAATACACTTTATTGGTTTATATACACGTAACTTCTGTAAGTATGCTAACCCTGTAAATAAATATGTAAATTTTACTATGAAATGTCTAGTGAGTGTTTATACACATAATTATATCCCGAAAAACGCACGTGAATTAAGCCGGTGCATAATCTTCATCAGCCCATCTCAGTCCACTGCTGGACATAGGCCTCTCACAATGAGCTCCATCGCGCCCTGTCCTCAGCCGGTGCATATATAATCATACCACACACACAGACACACACACTATCACCCTGTCATCGTCCACAGCTGGACATAGGCCTCTTTAAATGGGACGCCATGCCATATAACTATACCAATATATGTCAATTTCCTACAATACCTACAATGTTACCCAAAAATCAAAACGTTGAAGTCTGTGGTTTTATGTAAATATTCTCTGTTAACAATGATATTATTATTAAATAATTAAGAGTCACTTAAATAATTAAGGGTCACTTCACTGACATTCATACGTCTTCATTGCGTACCGTCTTATAATTTTCTTAGGTGCACTTTAGCAGAAGCTACGGTCGGCCAATATTGAATCATTTCGTAGCGGTCGCTTCGCTTTTATATTATTATCCGACAAAAAAAAGCACTCAGTCTATTAGGGCTTGCGGCGGTTGAACTTTAGCTTTCGCGAAAGGTATTTCTCTCGACTAATACGCTCTTGTCTCCGTATCCATCTGTCATTTAACGAGACCTCCAATCCCTAATCAAATCAATGCTGAAGAGAGGCATTAGGAGAATTTAGCACGTTTCACGAAGCTTTTTACCTTATTCGATCATTTACCGAACCTTTTTGTTATGACCTTTAACATGAATGCAAAAATATATTGTATAAAAGATTAGTCTCAATCGATCAATAAATGAACGAAAAAAAAACATAAAGAAAAAATAAAAATAAAAATCGGAGGTACAGTCCAAAGTAATAATAATAATTTATAAATGAATTCAGTAAATAATTATAAACAGAATTCATAAGCTTAATTGTTATTAATTGTGTATATTAAAATAATTGTATTTATAAATAAAAATATTTCATAATGACATGTAATTGTATTTAACTGAGTAAATAACGCGATGATTGAATACAGCATAGTGGGAACATAATGAAATAAAGTTTTACATGTTACGACGGAGCGGGCATCACTGCACTTTAAATTCATTACACACTTAAAGCGTTAACGACGAACAATCAACGCCCGAGCTGTGGTTTTCTCGCTGAAATAGTAAATGCCATAATGAATAATAACGTGAGAATAAATGCAACTTGAATTTCTAAATAGCTGACAGATGGAAGCTTTTATTTATAACTAAGTCGACATTAGATACCTATACTATTAGATACCAATACCATAACTATACCAGACATTATGCCTAGATACGGATTCTTATGATATCAGAATCCGT
>DWEC01001004.1:0-14496 GCA_018245735.1 Microceris miodesmiata
GTGACTCGGAGTGTGGATGTGTGCCCGGTGTATAGCAATAGGCTTACCACCTATTCCATTGTAGGACTCAAACGTCACTGGTGAAACGTTGGGGTGTACTATACATCTCTGCCTAACCCTTCAGGGATTACAGGCGTCAAAATTACGTTTTGTTATTCTTCAAAGAATCTGAGGGTGTTGCGGTGATACCAATATAGTCTTTAATGAATAACTGGTTTCTTAAGCTAGTATATCTATGTTTATAAAAATTATATTGTTTATGGTTATCAATTATCCAAACTAATACGACTCGTACCTAAACAATAGACAAACTATTAATGGACTCACTCTGACCCCAATCTCCTTGAAAACAACCTATCAATAGTACAGGCACAATTTCGTAATACACGCAACACAATTATTGATTTCGGATTCCAATAGAATCGCTTCTGTCCCATAATTTGTGTTAATCGTTAAATTGGCATTTTCAGTTGAAACATTAAGAAAATAAAAGTAATATAAAATCCGTTTTATAATTTCATTATAATTATGTCATTTAAAACCTTGTTGATAAAACAAGTCATTATACTAATTTTTTTATCGTCCATCTGTGCCTTGGTGTAGTGTTCCATGTTTTAAAATCTAAGATTCTACGCTTTTCTTATGCATATTTTAAAATCTTCATAACGGAGAAACAAATGCACCGAGAACACTCAACTGATAATGTGTGAAAAGAAAAAATGTTGAGAAAAGCTGAAGACTAAGCATGCACAATGGTAGCACTTAAGAAGAAAAGTGGTTTGTCACTGAATCCCATTCCATTTAGAGATTCCATTAAGTACAGAGAGTAACAGAACTTGTGTCATAAATATATATAAATATAAAAGTGCAATCAGTCTCTTTAGTAGTGTAGTGTGAACAAATAAATAAAATTTCAAACACTAAAATTCAACGCTTTTAGTATTTGAAAATTACCACGAAAATTAATGAAAAATTGCTTGTCAACACATTCTAGTAATTATTTCGACCCAGATGATTTGTGGTTGTTAATTGTGATTTGTGACGAGTTTTTATATTTAGCTCGATTAACAGACAGACATTACTTTGGTTTGGTTTACTTTTACGAGTTTACTTTACCAGTTTACGAGTTTTACAAATTAATGTTTCGTAGATATTACCTATATAGGAAATTAAGCCAACGCACCGCCGGTGGAAGATGCGAATGTGATTTAGTTTGTAACAGTTGAAAGTCTGTCTCTTGTAATGGAAATGTCGCTGCCCAACGGTGTCGATGTGTCGCAGCTGGTGCAGCACCCTGTGTTGGCCGCGCTACCGCCCTTCTTCCTCAGAGCGTCCGAGAGATACCAGGTTGGTAATTCTTCGTTTATGTTTGTTTCTATTTTAGGTAGAGATTTAGAATTTTGAAAATGGTTATTTATGTATCTACCGTTACCCCAGTTAAATATGATTAAAAGAGACAATAATAGAAGCTATTTGCTATTAATACCATAATATTTAGTTTCAATTCCACATGATAAATATAATATTTTGTTCCAAGCTCTACATTTATAATAATACTGAGAGTTTATCTTGTAGCTGCATTTTTATTCTTCTTTAACAATAAAAACCTTATTTGACATAGACTGATTATAAATATGCGGCAAAGTTTCTACAACAATTTACTATAAAAATAGATAGATATAAGTCAATAAACATAAAAACAACCAATTAACTTTTAAATATAACAAACATAAAACTGTTTATTACAATTAATAAAGGGTAAATTTAAAATAAAATTTAAGTATTTTTAAAATTTAATAGATTGTTTAAATAACGAAATGATTATTGTTGATAGTGTTAATAAAATAGAGTTCGCAGTTAACAAATCTCTACTATAATGATAGAGTTTCGCAACATCTACCGCTGTTATAATATAATGACAATGACTCTATTTGGTATTTAAAATAATTAGTAAGTGAATCAATAAAAATATATTCAACCAATCAATATTTATAACACGTAGAGTAAAGGATATTGAGAGAGACGTACAAAATGAACCTTGATCATAACATTATTATTGATTGAGCGTTAAGTTGTCTCTCGCTATCGCTTTTCGGACACTCTCAATAACATTAATTACCTTACTAGGTCTTTGTTGCTCTACGTCGTTTGATCGCTATCAGAGCTGGCACCTACGTTAAAATAGTGATTACTAGACATCATTATGAGTTTAGCACATTTCTACTTTTTGAAATTTTATTAAGGGCTTTGATTTAAATTGTCAATATAAATATGCACGTCGTCCTTTACAGCCTGCAAAGTTCTTACATTTATATGAAACCCTTGGTCACAGGGACTTAACTGGCTATTACACCCTTCAGACCGGACCAACGCATTGCAAGCGCTGCTGCTTTGCAGCGGAAATAGCTGTGACGGTGGTACCGAGCCGCAAACCGGCGGGGTCTACCACCCGGTGACGATCATTGAATTATTATTAGTAAACGCATCCTTTAGATTTTAGAATTACCTACTTATATTTTGTGGAAAATATCGCATTGCGATCTGTAGGGTGTATCACACATACATATATTGTCCTTGTATATATGGGCTTGTAAATATATCCCTTGTATATATATAGGCTATATTACCTTCCAACATAAGTCTCGAATGAGATTTTTTTGTGTAGGACATTGGATACAGATACCTAATGATGTGCATTGACTCTACCTCATTCTAGCTTATTTAAACATGTGTTACTGGTCAGGTGGGATAGGGTTTTAAATGGCAATTCGATATAAATGAATCAGATACTTAACATAATGCAACCTTCATATTTACAACATATATAAATATTTGTTCTAAATCTGTAACTGTGGATAGAGCTTCACTTTTATAAGAATTATAAATTCAAGAGTAATTGCCACAGCCTCTGTATTTCCCACACCAGCTTTCATACTTCGCCCTGCTTATTTTAAATATCTATGTTCGTATTATTAAAGCAATGTTGCTTCACAGAGCTTAAACTATCTCTATAATAAATTTTAATTAAATCGGTTCAGCCGTTTTGTACATAATTAGTCTTACTTCAAGAGATGTGATTGACAAACTCTACATACCTGTATAGATAGTGGACACACTCAGATAATAATATTCATCTCATGGCGGGCGACGGAACAACGCTTAGGATTTTTTTGGTACGGGAATGCCTCGCAGCGATCATTAACTCTAAACTGCAGTGAAAGTTTGAATTTTCAAATTAAGTCCCTTGGATGGTAGAGTTAATATAGAGTAGGGTAGAGTTAATACGTGATATGAGGTAGCACAGTCGATACTTACAACTTAATATACCCATCAATAGATACACTTAAAGAAGAAAATGAGAACCAATTTATTTATCAGAGTCATAGTAACTAGATGAGACCATAGAGCTTACGCTAGTCTTCAGGCATAGCACAGCATGGGCTAGACCGAATGTGAAGGCTTTAAGGGACTTAAGATAAAATGAATAATAAAAAATTACTGAAGCTTGCATTACTTTTATATTACTGCCATCATTAGATATAAATAATTTATACACAGTAAGTTAAATTAAAATTTGTGGAAACGTTTCCGTGTTTACAAAATGTATATGTTTAATATTAATAATTATTACTAGGTGAGGAAAACACCGTGAGAACATTTTATTCACCATAATGTTCTATAAAATGTCTGCTTGCTTAATAAATTTATGATGAAAGTGCCTCTACATCCTGAAAGGAGAGCCGCATCCAACAGTGCACTAACGGTCCGATTCATAATTATCATTTCAATTATCACGAAGATACAGCTATTAGATATCCAATCTATGTCTTGTATTATGGCCGTCTCATACATTATACCTATATATTATAGTGTTGTAGCCGGTGAAATGGGATATAATAATTATCACAATTATTTAATAATTTTATTCTTTAAATGGATATTTTATTTATTAGTCAGTAATAGCTGGTTTTCAACGAGTTGTAATTATTTTTTATATTTGCATCTGATTTATAAACAATTTTAAAAATGATTCTTTTATGATGACGATGCGTGCGTGGGTCACATATCGCACTGGGCAGTTTGAGTCACTAAGATTCTTCTTAAGAGGACTTTCCTCTCTGATAAACGTCTGGATGATGAATATGAATATCTTTGGGAAGGTTTGAGTATAGATTTGTGAGGTATTTTAATTATATACAAAATTATTTAAATATGTAATGCATGCTGCCTTTTCAAATCTAAATTCTGCGTTTCACTCGTTTTAACTTACAGATGTTTAACGAGAATATTATACCAGGAAAGGGAACATGGAAACTTAGATCAAAAATATCACAAAGTCTATCGCTTCATTAATATCACTCACTATATTGGTTAAGTTTTCTAATAATTTTAAACCTACAACCACATCAAGACTATGAACTCTACATTTACATTTCGTACACCTCTACATAAGTAGGTGTGTATGAAGTTTAAATGTAGAGCATGCGCATTATAAAAGACATATCAAGTAACACTTCCTCGGGCACACCAATATTAACCTCTCAGATCCCTAATCCCATTACCGGGTGTAGCGCACGCCTTTGTTACAATTTGTTAAATAAACAAATGTGTAATTATCGTATTACACGCTTTGTTCCGCTGTTGTTATTTTGTTACCGTACGTTATCAGCCGTATAATTTGTATCATATTGAGGTTTAATCCTGTAAGTTGATATTCTAATTACAATATCACACTTCCGTAGGGACTCGGCTTGAACGAGCTGAGATTATTGCGGGTTTAAACTTCCTTTGTAAGGATTTATTTCCCTCTACATTAACTTCCTACTGCTTGACTCAGCTAGGAATATTCTAGCACTTGTCGACGTTGAACCAGTTCGTATTAATTAAAAATATAGGGCGTCATCTAGCATTTTTAAGACGCTATAACGGCATACCAGAAGAATAGCGACAGTTATGTAGAGACAATGAATAAGACGGTTTGCTTACCGCGCTCTTCAAACAAGGGATAATTGTTGCGACGTTAAGGGACCTATACAGGACCAAAAAACAACCTATAAATGACCCGTAAAAAATGATTGCCATGTTTGTTGATTCATAAACCCATGCATCGATATACTTGATGTAAATTTATTTCTAGTATTTAACTTACCCGTAGATTTATTGGTTTGTGAACTTAACTGAATTGGACGTGGTAGATTGTATTTCCATCCGACAAATATTTGAGGCCAGGAACAAATGACAGGCGCGAGTATTTAATCTGTTTTAGGGTACAAAATTATGTACATAAATATGTATTATACAATATAATTATGTAGTTCTCCTCGTTGGTGGAGTGGTTGCAAGCGCGATTGCTGATCGGGAGGTCTTGTGTTCAATCCAGGGCCGGCTACTATTAGATTTTTCTAATGTAGAATTCTAGTAGTAACTCGAAGTCTGGTATCTGTGCTCGGTGTATAGCAATAGGCTCACCACCTATTCATTCCATGGGACACAAACAGGTTAAAAGTGGCAGTATACTACACTCCTCTGCCTATCCCTCCGGGATAATGTAGTTCATCACGTAGCACGTCACATAGCTCACTTTAGGATCAGATGATTATCTGATACATTATCACATCATATAATGAAGAGATAAGCGCAGCTAAAGATAAATGAATAAGAGGACTTTTGGCCAAAATTCTCCAATGCTCTAAAATAAGAATTATAATGGCTGACACATATAAAAGGATTCATTACTCTTGTTCTCGATTCATGTACTAATAAAAAAAATAGAAACAGAAAAGATAATATTAAATTAAATTACCTTCAAACCGTATGAGGCATATTTTGTTTGAATGAAAACAATGATTTTTTAAAAATGATTATTAAGAAATACTTATCATCATCAAATAAATAAATAAATAAATCCTTTTTATCGCTCTTCTGTTGGACACAGATCTCATTCCAGAAAGTTTGTAATACTGATCAAATACCTACGGGTTGGCAGAGTGTTAACAAATTGCGAGGCAAAAATAATTAAATAATTTATATTTACATTCTATATTACTGTTGACAGCTTAAACAAATATTAATGGAACATCTAACAACATCGCAATCTGCATAAAGAATTATATTGTAGCTTATTCTATTGTGTTCTATTAACTAACTGTGTAATTGTTAAATAGAATCTCATTTCAATCTTCCAATAAACTGTTTCTCTAATCATGAAACATTATATTCTCTTTGCCTTCAGTAAAAACACATCACGTCTATGAGGACAAAGATATCTGATATATGTCTAATATTTGGGGCTCTCTGCCTACCTCGTAGTGGATCTGAAGACAATCTAATAATATTAACATTAACTAATTAAATGACTCATCTCGTATCAAAGGCAAATGAATTAAATTTTATATGAGAAATATCTATTGTAAAGACATTTTTATGGCATAGTTACCAATATTAATAACATTTTGAACATTTTTAAACCGTTTACATAAATGACTACGCCTGTAGGATATTGCCGAGTTTGATATTCACTTTAGGTTTAATATTTATTTTTTTGTGGGATATTGTCTTATTTTTCACCTGGTGACTCTAAGGTAATATATTCACAAAACAAAATGACGCTAATACTTCAATTTTGACTAAAAGTAGACATTGCCGCCTCTGATATTACAACTGTTGAATTTCGATATAGGTATATAAAAGTTCTTTATAATGAAATAATTCAGCTTTATAAATAATTCTATGTACGAGTACTTTTCCTCATGTGTTGTTTGCTCAGTATACTACATGAGAAATTAGACGCGACGAAGAACTCACATAATGTATATAGGTATTATGTATAATGATTCTAAGAGTGTTTAAAAGTAAGAATGTGGAGATACATAAATACAAATATTTGTAATTATAGGTACACTTAAAATTAACCGAATGAAGTAATCAGATAATGCCAAGTACCTACCTAGGTAGGTATATGTTAAAAATGGTGACTTATTGCGAGATGTCGGTGTTATAAAAAAATAAAGCATGCAGAAAACGGCAAATACTTGGAATTACCGATAGTAGCTACGAATCTGGGTTTATTCCCGGTGCATTTCAACAGGCTCATCTTGGATTCCACAATAGAATGTACAACATAACTGGTAATTCGTAAGAGTGTTCTACACTCCGCTGAGTACCGCCTCATCGGTGTAGGTACTCAGCGAAGCGGAGGAGCTCTAGCATACCTCTAAAAGGATACCTACCCTTTTAGGGGTATACAGTCAAACCTTAATTTGCGCTAATTATCAAAGCGATACAAAACGGTGGGATACAATTGGAATAGACTCTTATTGCGTATTTATTCGCAGCGAACGCCCAAGTGCGCGAGGTGCCGTAACCACGGCGTGGTGTCGGCGCTGAAGGGCCACAAGCGGTACTGTCGCTGGCGGGACTGCGTCTGCGCCAAGTGCACCCTCATCGCCGAGCGGCAGCGCGTCATGGCTGCACAGGTAACGCTCATATCCCTTATCAAAACTTCTTCATACTCTTACACATGCAACGTCTTCAATGTCTGCTCTATATCATCTGCCTATTTCAGTCCACTGCTGGTCATAGGCCTACACAAATGAACGCCATCGCGCCCTGTCCTCGACTTGCCTGCTCTCATTTAGTCTTTTTGTTCTTTAATCATATTTATTTTCATATGGCATATTCACATATAGATGAAAATATTTATAAGTCCTACATATTACTTCACATACATATATGTAGATGATAATATTTGTAAGTCCTACATAATATTACACCTGTTTTATGGCAACATTATTTTATTTTTGTCTGTCGCCTGTGGATATCACTGCTGGCGCCAAGTGGTTATATGTTTATTAACAAACGTGTGGCGTAGGTGTTTATAAAGCATTATTATATTCGGAGTATTCCATTGGTGTTGTAATCATCATCAACCTTTTTATAGTTCGCTGCATACTGATCTCCACACGGGATGAGAAAGATTGTGGCCATAGCATGGAACCTTGGAGTGGAACATATTACAGTTTGAGACTCCAGTATTATGACAATAGGTTAATCTCTATTCCATAGTGGGACGTATGACGTAACTGATAAATCATTAGAGTGGCTACTATACTTTGCGACACACCCCTTCGGGGAAATGAAAGCTTGGATTTATGTTATGTAGTAGCTATAATGGATGTTATATTTTGTCCAAAATGGGGTTCGACCATGCTTGCGGGTCTCTGCCGCCGTTAAACAACTATTATAATTATATAGAGCATCATTAATTAACATAGCATGGATTTATAACCGCATTTTTTCTAAAAAGCTTGTACTACAAAAATTGTAATACTTTGTAAAAAAGTATAATATTCTCTGTTATATTTTTATCCTCGAAACAATTCACGCTTAGAATTTCTGTTTTTTTTTTCAAATACTCGAAATTCTCATGTTCTATTATCACCGATAGGTGGCGTTGCGTCGCCAACAAGCCCAGGAAGAAAACGAGGCTCGGGAGCTGAACCTGCTGTATGGCGGCCAGCCGTCGGCCGCGCCGCACTACCCCGACCTGCCAGACGACTCGCCTGGTGAGTATTGTGTACATATGAACGACTTTTGTAAATGGATTCGACAACTGAAATGATTTCTGCTTGTAGTAACCTACATATATGTAAATGTATACGAGTATGTGTATGTCATAAAAATCGTCAGCGTACTTTAATGCCCTGACCAAAGGCCTCTGCTTAGGGGTTTCCCCATAACCGTCACAGAGCAGTTTCTAGCACTGTTTCCACTACTGTCCGTCGGCGGCCAGGGCGTGTAGCCGTGCCGTGGCAGTCTGCGCTATACCGCGATTACTCTATCTTTAGTGGGTGTATCTATAGGTATATACATAGAACAAAAAATTAAACATAACAGTCCAATTTCAACGTAAGATCCAATATACAATTGATGAACAAATAAAGACAGACTATGTACAAAACGTAAGTTGAAGAGGCTCGATATTGTTTTTTTTTTAATTAGGTATAGACTCTTCCTAGACATGTGTGCTTCATTTCAAGAGGCATCAGCGCCCTATCAGGTGGAATCACAGTCAAACGCTGGCCTATCATATATTAAAAAAGGTCTAATTCACCTCTCTTTGGCTTCAGTTGCAACGATGAAAGATTTTTAAATTCATATCTGTTTAAATCTCTTTAATCTGAATTATAGGGACCAAACTTAGATATAAAATTATTATTATTATATCATTCTACCGATTCCTTCACGGGGTATGCAGAACATATATTTTTAATAATATGTTAATTTCTGCAGTTTTTACTATTGTATTCAATTTTATTTGAATTTGTACTGTTCGTCAGTTAGGTACATAATATTAAACATGTTATACGTAGCCAGGGTCAGGTTTTTGTGGTAGCCGATCATAGCACGGTGATTGTTAGGACCCCCTTAGATTCTTATTTGGGGGAGGCCTATATCCAACAGTGGACTGAAATAGGCTGAAGACGATGACGATGACTAAACATGTTACGTAACTATTGTGACGTCACATGTCCAATATTTCTACAAAGCTACCACTATATATAGAATATAGCACTTTATAAAAGGCGGTTAGGCTTTCGCGTTAAGCTGAATATTGTGTCTACGGTACTTGGCCTTATGCTGAGTGCGCACGTGTCCTATCTCGAATAGGACAAAGGATACAGCTGATATCATTCCGATTCATCGCCAGGATTAAATTTCCGTAGAGATATAATTTTTATAAACATTTGGGTTTGAATTAATTTCATCGTCATCATCCTCTCTCAGTTCACTGCTGGTTATAGACCCTCCCTGATAAGCACCGATCGATATAGACGAAATTCGATTTATCATATAGACGAAAACCAGATGCATCACGTCATACCTACCCTGACTGTCCATGATATGTGTTAAGTTGACACGTGAAGAACATTCAGCAAAAAATCTCTACAATATCATAACATACATATAATAATTACTTCTACGCGTCAAAACCATTAACAGCCTTCAACGGCGCGCTTTAAAAAAATCTTGAATTGCGTTACAGAAAGTTATAAGGTATTTCTTAATTAATTCGCCCTTTGTGTAAAATGAGAGAAATTGCAGAAAAAACCGGCATTTCCAACATTTTCCGGTAATTACAGCCGAGCGCGGTGTAAAGTGTTGCCACTCGCTCGCTTCGAATACCCTTCACCATGTTAATTCTTTACCATTTAGATTTAAAGCAACTTTTGTCCCGAACGCGTTCATTGCGCGCGCGGTGAGCCGCGAAATGAGCCGCCTCTAAGGAAACGGGTAACGTGTAAAGAATTTAATGCAGTTTCAGTTGCGATTACAATTATTTCTCGCCAGCTGCGCTAGGGACGGAGCCGGTCGTCATAGTACGTAATAACATTAGGAATTATTAACACACCGAATCCATGGGGTTCCATTTTTTTAATCTGTGTTTCATAATCTTGTTTATGACTTAATTTCTACTTCTAAGAGAAGATCTGTGGCTAAAAAGAGAACGATAAAAAGGTTAAAAAAACCTAGTCTGGTCAGTACTCCATCAGTCTCCAATGTACGCTATTTGGAAAATAGTCAATTGCGTATGCCTGAGTTGATTGTGAAGTATAATGGTTCCGTTGAAAAGTTTTTCTTCGTCGTTGTTTTGTGCAATATCTAATTATAAGAAAGCACACGTATCTTATTTGGTCATAAAAATGTTTTTCAGGATTTTTAAATCTAGCACCGTTTACTTTTTTATAAAAATAAAATGTTGCATATACATTCATTATTATATACAATACATAATATGTACAATATCTTTTATTCCTTTAGCCTCTTATACTAAACATAGTACGAAACGAAGTTCAGATGACATTGTCATAATTCGTGACTTTTCTCATTCAACAAAAATCCAGAAGTGATAAATTCTAAATCAATTAACATTTACTGCTTTATTCTTAGAAGCATAAACAATAACATAATTTGTCTGCTTGCATTTTTTTACAATTGAATTTCGGGTGTCTCCACGCATGGCCCTGTGCCACGCACGCAGTTTCCGAGTGCGCCGCGGCTCTCCTGCGGCAAGCCGGGCCGCGCGGCCGCCGCTCCCGTAGCGGTTAGCGCTCACTCCGCCGGTCACGGAACCCGCTTGTGGCATCACGCTCTCTCCTGTCACCAATTACCCACGAGTACAAAACTAGTATTCAGTTAGTTTTACAACTCTAGAGACAAATATTTAAGCGGAAATCGAACTCACTACTTTCGATTCAGTGAGGGATAGTGACTACTAGGCCAATAGGTCAGTCAACACAACCTGATTTTTCAGTGCATCTAGTATAACATACGAGTGCAGTGTAAGATCATATTTTACGTTGTCAAAGATCAGCGGAACAAGTTATAATGGCTTCTACACGTCAACTTCAACACATTCTAGGTCCTCACTTTTATATATATCATCTTTACCGTCCCTCGGATGGAGAGACCATGGTCAGTGTTGGCAGCTAAGTACGGATTGAAAAGCTTCATATATTTTAGAGTACTTTTTGTATATTTCTAAGGTATGCAGATTTTGCTCACTGTGTATGTCCTTGCTCACTGTTATAGCAAGTGATATTGAAACTTAAAACGCATATAATTTTATAGAGAGAGGTGCGCGCTGGGATTTGAACCCAGGCCCCCCGGACCGGACTACAAATTGAACATAAGGTCAAACAACGCTAAGCCCATTGAAATTAAATGTAAAAAATGGGGCAAAGAAATCCCTAAAAAATAAATTACGTTTTAAACAAATTTAACCCTCAAAAGCTTTAACACGGGTGTGAAAAGGAAAAGCGGTCATTGTAATACCGCTCTGTGACTAGCTGAGGGGTTACTAATTATAATTAAAACGTAAATAATTATACAATTAAAACAAACTGTTTGTTCAGCGCACGCCGCAGGTACTTAGCGTCAACTGTAGGGGTGGGGGCGCGGGGAGGTGTAGATAATACATACATACTTTATGTCATATTTGACTTTTACTAGAAACCAAAGCGTTTTTAATGTTTCGTGGTATTTTTTGCTCGTTATATGAAAGAAATGCTCATTTTTATACATTCGTTGATTTATTGTAAGGTAGGTACGATGTAATTGTGTGAAGTGTGCTGTACTGCGAATGGCCAGCGTGGAGAACTATGGCTTTAATCCATCTCATTTTGATAGGAGACCCGATTTCTAAAGTTAAACGATAAGAAGGGTCGATGTCGATGATGTTATTATTAGTAGTAGGTGCGAATTTAATTTAAATATTGATAATTTACAATTTACACTAGATATGCGGAAACATTAACTTTATACAGAACAGAACAGAGAAACTAACATCACGCCTATATATCTGGAAAGGGATAACTACTCAGAGGAGTGCAGTATCCCTATTTTGTACCAGTCCCTATTTTGTACCCTATTTTGTACCAGTCCCACCATTGAGAAGAGATGTCTAAGCGAAAGTTGTTTGTATAGAGGAACTAGTTCTAAATATATACATACATATAGTCGCTGCTCTCTTCCCGCGGATGGTGCAGCCAGTGGTTTTTTGCGCGAGTGTTGAAGTCTACGCTTTTTTATACAGTTTCAAAGTGGCGAGAGGTCGCCGGTGGCGGCGCGCCAGTTAATTGCGCTGCCGCGCGCTATTCACACATAATGTTTATAATTCGCCTCGCGATTCATTTCTGCAACATCAAAAGCCACCGCCACGGCGCGCTCGACTCCACCTTTATGTCCTCACATGTAAGGTCTCAACTATTTCTCCGCTTTCAATAGCTGCTACTGAGTCATTTCAGTGGTTGTCGCACCCCGTACGTGCAGATTTACTGGATTTGAGAAGTTCTTTCAAAGTTCATACTTACTGGCGTCTGTGGTCCAAATTTTCCATTTGAGAATCCGGTGCGCACACGTGTATAAACGTCATTTAACTTACAATTGTGTTGGCGAGTGTTGATGTAATTAAAGGCCATGTTTCCTTCATTTACGTTTGCTTTACAGCTGATTGCAATCAGAATATCAACAGCGATATCTGAAGAGTGCACTTAGACATAAAAAAGAAGAAACTTAGCGGAACAAACGGATGTACACTTATTAAATCTAACATTAAGTGCATACACCTGCAGTAATTTCTTAAGAAAGATGCAGTTTAAGGTTTTTTAAACGTGTTAAATCATTATCTGATTGGGTACAATACGTTAGATATTTGGCCACTTGGTGTAGTGGTTAATGAAGCTCACAATGTAACCAAGGGTAGAGGATTTGATAACCATCCATATTTGTGTACGAACACAAGTACATCTATGTATAATATTTAAGTGTAAAATTATCTAAATATACCTACACGTATTTAGAAAATACCTATAATTTATCCGTTGTCTGGTTACTCAACAACAGAATTGAACCTAATATCTATTGGACACAGAACAACTTAATATCTATGGGACTTAAGAATTTATTATTCGTACTGTCTCTGAAAGCAGACATTTTTTAATGGTTGTGACTATATTTCTATTATAAAACTTGTCTCTTCTGTGTGAAGCACAGTATCACTAATCATTTCGAAGTGCTAGACACTTTACAGCAATCGACTTCAGTAACTAGTGGACCAATGGGGCAGGCGATAAGTACTTTTAATAAAAGTACATATCGCTTTAACAGTTGAGCAAGTGAATGTGGGCGGAGATGTGACAATATTCGTTTAATAACGATAAATAACGACATAACGGTCGTTACATTCCGCGCATACAGAACTGCCGCGTAATACTATGTGGTTTGCGGGACACGTTACGAGATGTAGCGATTTCATGTTATTGAAATTCTGCTTCCTTAAGCGCGACACATAACTTAATTATTATTATTATTTTCTGTTCATCCATATATCTGTATACTGCTATTATGATGTATTTTTCGAATAACTTAGCGTTGCCAAAATGTGTAAGTTAGGGAAAAGAACTATGTTCTCTGTAGGTACTTGTTTTAAAATGTTATATTTCTGGCATTTGAAAATATCAACCTAAAACATAGTAATGAAAGTATATGTCTGGTGGTATATAATATTTTTGGTTGTGAAAACATCTATGCAAAATTTTGGAGAGTTGCCTTTTGAGTTGAAGGATCCTGTACGTACGATTTAAAAGATACGAAGATCATTACTTACAATCATTAATTATAACTTTAGAATAATTTTAGAATCTGAAATCCACGAAAATCTGAGGCTACCAAATAAGGAATAAAATATATTATATAAACAAAATTTATTTAACTAGAGAACTATGCTTATCTATGGGTCTAAAACTCGGAAAACGTCATCATTTTGGGCTCATTGACTTTAAAACTGAACACTTTAGCTAATCAAAAACATAACTCCTATGATAGATGACATTACGTATATTTAATATTTTCCACTAAAGCAGCAGTGATAGCCTAGTGGTTAAGAATTCAGCTTCTCACTCCGGTGGTCTGGGTTCAAATCCATGGCGCGCACCT
>DWEC01001005.1:0-14490 GCA_018245735.1 Microceris miodesmiata
GTTGGTGTCAATTCTAAAAAGTTTAATAACCCAAGAACATACTTTTTATTGTTACAGAGACGTAAATGTAACTGGTGAAACGTGGGACCGTACTACACTCCTCTGCCCATCCCTTCGGGGTCTAAAGGCGTGATGTTACGTTATCAGATCATGTAGGGTCGAACTGTTTTCACTAATCAGTTTGGCTCTAACTTTAGCAAAGGTTGGCAATGTTGAAATCGCCGTTCAAAAATAACTAAAACAAAAATAGATTTATCTCTTACTCATTGGTACATCTGAAGCCTGCCAGTCACAATTATTTTGTTACTTTATGCTAATATATACATAACTTTTAAAACAATTACTCGTTGAAATTCTAACTCGATATCCGATATTAATTAAAACGGAGGCAAGATTTATTGAAACAAATTGTCTTCGATAATGTCAACGTTCTGGGGAAATATTCGCGGTATTTGTCTTTAGAACGAATATTCAAAAATTATAGCAATATTTTGTGGTTTTGGAATAACGATCATTAATGATTTTAATAACTGTTCATTAATGACGTCAACTCTGTAAGCATATGGATATTTGGTACGCAATGTTCTCTGCCTACTCCTAAGAAATCTGACGTGATAGATAACAATAATAATAGTCTTCATTATTGTGTTCCGGCTTGAGGATTGTATGTAACAACATATGTATAATATAATACTGTATAGCGATAATACTCTGCGATTGAAATAGGTTATACGTTATAAATGTACTCGTATATATAAATTTGTTGATCGTTGGTTTATATCTAACTCACAGGGCCAGTTTTTGGTCCATCGCCATCGCCATTATCGCCTTCTGCCTGTGTCAATCCACATATGTATGTTTTCCCTGAGATGTTTTTTGCCATACTCCATAATCATGCAGTTTTTGGATATATGACAAAACATATAAGGTGAGACAGAAATCAGAGAGGTTGTTTAAAATGAATGAATGAATGAAATGAATAAAATTATCACAATGAAATAAATTATCTTAGTTTAATAATTATTTGATGTTCTAATAGTGAATTTAATAGATGTCCTATACGTACTTAATAGATGTTATTATACGTACCAATTAACAGTCATGACGTATTTATTACTCCTATGACAACACAATTTAACTGGGAATAAAATTCCTTTTGGAAATTGAATCCACTTAAAGGACCAAATACCCTACGGAATGACTCACGACTCCATAACACTTGTTGCGGTGGCCGAGGCGCCAACAGGCGTAATGAAAATGTGCGTCTGGCTAAATTAATGCTTAGCCCAGTAGTAGTATCTCAAGGATGTGTGACCATTAGGGACTAATTTTCACGAGTAAGTAAGTCAATTTGAACGTATTAACCGGAGAGAATTTTGGTATAAACTAGTGCCCAGCAGTGGTTGAAATTCGACCGCAATTCATTAAATTTTAAGTTTAAAAGTTGGATTTGATAAAACTATTGATGTTCATATATCCTCAAAAAATCTTTACCTTGGGTTGGTGTTTGGTTATATAATGTAAGACAATGTAAGTGTCGTTTGATTTTCTTCAGCATTACAACTCATTCAACAATTTTCGGTTTTGTATCATCATATCAACCATTAGTAGCCATTATGTGCCATTTGATCTGGGGTAGGCTGACATGCTCAGTCAATGCACAACATTTTCACAAAAATATGGTTTGTGATATTTAAAAGGGCAATAGAGATTTGAGCAACCTAGCTTTTAATTCAGAAGGAGTCGCTATAGTGAATTGTGGCAGTGAGGCCTTATGAAATTTCATCTAGGTAGTATTTTACAGTAAGAGTGCGATGATGAGCAGTTCAACCAAACGAGTTTACATATTTCTATAAGTGTTGTTCGTGTTCGTATTTCTATAAGTGTTGCTCGTTATATTTAGCAGCTATGGCAACAGCCATAGCTGCTAAATATAACGAGACTTTCCGCGCCAATCGGGAAAACTGAATCATCATCATCAACCTATCTTAGTCCACTGCTGGACATCGGCCTCCCCCAAAAGGGGGTTTATGCCCGTAGTCTCCACGCTGGGCATGCGGTTTTTCATAGTATTGATTCTATTTCTATTTCCAATTTAGTTTAGTGTATGAAATCTGCTATAAGATTCTTTGCAACCCAACCCGATCCTGACCGTTTGAACCTCCACACCAGCGGGGGCAATCTAATCAAGTTAATTAGACCACTTGGCTGACTCGTGTTTGCTTTGAAGACGTAAGACTCGAGAACAACTTCACTGACGAAATACGCACTAAGAGGTCCATAATAATATGAATAAAATTTTGTAATAAGTGTGTTGTGACGGTATAAAGAAATTTTAATTATGCCTAGTTTATAAAATTTGTGTAACGGTTTTTTTTAATTCGAAGTGATTCTTGTTGGTTACGATAGTGTTACGTTTTTGTGTTTAATTGTTGTGAATCACAATTTAAATAATTAAAAAAAATCAATTTTAAGCGCACTTACTTAGAAGTTAGTTCCATGTATAATTAGTATACAGAAATACTTAGTTGGCGGCGCGACATAATATAATTGCTTTACACTGTACTACTTTAAAGCCTTGATTAAAATAGTGATAATAATGGGAGGTGTGTAAACTGTTAGAGAATTTAATTTTTTTTTAACTTATAATATTAAGTGACAGTTGCAAATTATATGTAAGTGTAGTAAACAATAACTAACATCTGGTAGTATAAATAGTTAAAAGTAGTGGAATGGTTCGCCGCTATACCAAATCTATCGTTACACAGCAGTACTGAGGTATAAAGTGCAGGAAGTCAAAAAAAACGGCTAAGACATTATAAGATAGTCCTTTAGGTAGTTCTAGTCAAATTTGAGCTTAGGTACAGATTTGCAAGGTTGCAGTAATCAAACAAAATTAGCTTGTCCATGCGTTTGTTGTTAAATTAAGTTAAACAATGATGCAATGGGTTTCATACAAGTTAGCAGTTAGCAGCGTGTTAGTTACTTTATATTTGTAGTATCATCGTCGACGTAGAACGACGTTTTCTCACTTCCATGTTAGCGATGTTATTTATGTAGTAGTGCAAAGATTACATCTTGTTTTCTGTCGCAATAAAGAACGTAGGATTTTGTGAAATATGTTACTTTTGCAATAAAAGTAAATATATGTACTATAGTTAAAACAAATTGACAGTTAAGTGATTGAAGAAATGGCGTCAAAAATACAAGATATGGACGTAGACGCAGTCGTTAAAGTGTTGGAGAACTGGGAAATGACGGAGTTCGTTGATTTTGTGACAGAAAAACAAATAGATGGAAGAAAATTAATGGTAAGTGTTAAATCACCTTTCAAGTCACATTGTAGTGTGTATAGTATCAAAAATTTAAAACACTATCAAGATCTAAAAAAATATATTAATTAAAGAAATTTAAGACGTTTATTTCTATTAGGTAAATGTATGTCAGAAGCGCGAACACGCAACTTGCTATGACAAATTAAAAAAACTTATGTACGAGTAATTAAAGTTTAAACTGGGTTTTGTAATTCATTTTAGGAGTACTATAAATTGAAATAGAATGACTTCTGACATAATATAAGTTAGATGAATGCACACATAATTGATTTATTGATAAGTTGCAACACATGCAATATCATATATCTATGTACATATATAATGATTATATACACATATAATGATACAAAATAATGAATAAAAATAGCAAATGAAACCTAAAAGATATATCATTACAAAAAACAAAAGAACAGACAATGACGAGTTTTATATGCCATAATACTCGTATTTGGAAAATAATGTCCATTCGATATATTATTTACTTTTTTGATTGACAACATTTTGTGATCCCTCAGATTATCGACATAAAGAAGCCAACAACAACATATCTGTTTGTATGCGTATACGAAATAACAAATCGGTTGATGATCCTACAAAATTTGAACATCGGACACGTGAAGTAGACGATATCGTTTGGGGCCATGCTGAAACATGCCCTGAAATAGAAATAAGATAAACTGAACTCACAGCGATTTACATGTTCAATTAAATCGCGCTGTGTGCTGATGTTTGCGCGGTACGCGGGTTACGGATTTTCGATATTGTAGTTTGTACAATCATTTAGCACTGATTCGAATTCGAACTGACAATCTACATAATTTGATGTGTTGTATAAATACTGAGATAAAAGCAATGCATGAGATCACAATAAATGATAGGAATATTCAATATCAATGCTTTACTGAATATACAGCTATTAGTTGTTGATGTTACTGGTTAAGTAATTAGGATTGTTTTGTTGGTGTAGTGGTGTCAATAGGGATTGACAAGCGAGTTTTGGGTTCGATTCCCGAATCGGGTACTATTGGTTTTTTTTATTTAAAATTTCTAGTGGTAGCTCGGAGAGTGAATCGCGGGAGTGAATTCTATTCTATCGACATCGTCGGGGAATATCATCCATGATGTTTTGTTACTCAATGGTCATGATTGTGTTTTCAATTAAGAAATAGTGCGTTAATTAGTTGACAATATTATGGAGGTTGTCACTTTTAAGTGATTTTTAAAAGTAATAAATATCAAGAAACCCTAAAAACCGTGAATAGCCTGGCTAAGACAAAACGTTATCACCACTGGCTATGGCGAGCTATTAATGAGTTAAAAGTTTACTGTACATTTTACATTGTACCTTATCATACATGAAGTAATTTATTATTCATATTACAAATATAAAGTACATAACGAGGTTCTACTTTCCGCTAACTCACACGGAAAATATCTTGAAATAGTTTCTTACAAATCGCTAACGATGTTCATGAGTTTTCGAATCTTGAAGAAAGTCGGTACAAGTAAGTTTAAGTCGGTATTATGAACACGCTCGCTGCTTTCGAAGTTGCAGTAAAGTTTTGCAATAAATCATCTGATCGCTCACAATTTTAATTTGATTTTAGATTGAAATATGGGTTTGATTGTAGGTTTTGAAAAATAGACGTGAAAGTTTTTGTCGGCTGTTGCAAATACTTTGTATGACAACCCTTGTTATAAAATGGGGAGGATCTAGAATACTACAGCTTAAAAATTAAAACGATCGCGTATCATATAGAATGTATCAAACTCATTCATATCTTACAGAATGAACTGAGATCCATGTTAAGCAGTGGGTTGAAACGACAGTAGGTTCACGAAGAACACGAAGCAAGCGGTTACATTGTACTTATATATACACAATACACGGCCTATTTATGCGTTATCGCTTATTATGCGATTATAACATGGCGCCGCCTAGCGCCGCGGAGGCCGATTGTCATTAAGCGGATTTTGTGGCCGTGCGTAGAGGGAATTTCCGCGCAAATCCATTCCGATCATTCTGGCCTCTGCTACCTCATGTTACCCCTGACTGCACTAATAATGCGGTCTCTCGTATATATCGAGCCACCCCTTAGCGTGTTTCTTGTGTGTAAAGCAACGCCGCGCAGTGCGAAGAACCGCGCGTAAGGGTGATGGCGGCGCGGGTGCTCGTTTATACTGTCAGGTTGTATGCGTGTGTTAGGTATCGGCGAATTACATATAATTGAATGTAAATGCGAATGTAATCGCGTTACTTACACCCGGGTTAGTACGCAGGAGTAAGTTGAAAATTAATTGGGTGACGCCGAAAGCTTTGCCTGATATCGGGCGTTACGAAATTCAGAAAATAAAGGGTCAATAATTTATTTTACTTATAACGAAATAAATCATGTCGAATTATAATACCTTTCTATATTATTAATTAAAGTGTGTACACGAGTGAATTATGTACATGATTTTAATTACGCTCTAAGGTATCATTACACTTACGGGTTCGAAATATATGCTATGGGCCCAATTATAAATTCTCATCACCATGCCTCATTAATAATAATGTATTTAATAATAATCCTTCGAAGTTTTCGCTTTTTAAGTGGCAATAAAATTTGATCTACGATATCCTAATTTAGCAACAAGAAGCTAAGTACAAACAAGATGATAAATAAATCCAATCTCTCCCATTATCAATACTTCTCAATTAGATCAACATCGTAAATCCTCTCGAGTGTCTCAATTTGAAAAGTTGCGAACTTACAAGTTAGACAGTTATCGACGTCGTAATTTTCAGGAAATCACGGAGGGAATCGTGAAGCTATGGCGCCCCCGGGCGAACGCGAAGAAATTTATATCATTTACACAAGATTTGAAGAACGATCCGGAGAAATATTTAAGCAAAAGTAAAGAGAATAATGTTATAACTATCAAAGAAACGAATATATGCATTGACAGTGCATACCAAACTGTTAGTGTACGAAAAATAAGCCAAGACACGTCACATTTTAATAGAGTTGAGGATATTTTAAAGAAAATTGTAGCTCCCAAAAGCTTTCTGTACAGAAATGCAAAGACAGAAAGGGCGGTTACTTCTTACGTGCCCATGGATGCGGGTACAGGAAAAAAACCAAAGAAATTCTTCAGACTAAGTTCGTACGACTATCCTATATTCGATTTGCGATCGAAATTCACCAAAACAGAAGGTTGCACAGATAGAGGGTATTATTCTGTGAAGCCAAATACAAAATTTTACGTTCAGAAGTCATACAGGAAAGTTGACCCTAGACCAAAGTACAAATCTTTAGGCACCCAAGAAGAAATGAGTGATCAAATATCTGAGGATCATTTTTACGAAGATCTATGTTATTATGATGTAAATAAAACAACAGATGCTGCTGCAACTAATTCTAGCCACGTGAAACCATGCATGGTTAAAATCCAAGAATTGTTTCAGTCTTTTCAGTCGTTTAAACTCCCCTTCTTTAAGAAGAGTGAGGAAGCAACGGAGAAAGTTAAGAAAGAAACTGTGAAAGATACTCCAATATACGAAAATAATGACAGTATTGTTGATATGTATGATTCTATACACGTGCCGAAAGACGAAGTAGATTCAGGAGTTAAGGAAAAGCATGAGGTAATATTTTTAAATCTTAAATTAACGTTTTCTGTGGGCACTATTATTTTTGGTTTTTAAGTGACACTTTAACACCATTTTAATTATAAAACAAGTCGGTCATACATAATTCGGTCCAGTTAGCATTAATATGGTGGTACGACTGCAGTAATCCTTGCATAGAACATTTTATTATTAAAATATCCTGTATTATTATTTCAAATTTCAATATCATTTTAATTTATATACTAATAAAGTATTAAGAATAACGTGCTTGTCATCTATGGAGATACAATTGTCAATAATTTATTATTAATTTCTTTTTCCAGTTAGAAGTACCCGTCGAAGATTATTTGGAGCCAGTGCAAGTGAACAAGGATTACTGTGATGTAAATCTGAAGCAGAAAGAGGAATCCTTATTAGGTTTCATTATGAGCTACTTCGAGACACGCTTCGGCAGACGAGGTAAGATTTATAACATAACTGTAATTAAAAAGATGAAGCTATCCCTTCATGATTCAAGAACAGCAGCATATATCTATATCTATACGTTGCTGTAAAGCAGCATTACATTTCCATCTGTGTTCCAGTCTAGCAGTACCAAAATAAAGGTAATAAAATCATTCCTCAATTTCGACAGCCGTTTCGTGTTTTTGATTTTAGGCTTTATTTCATTCAAGGGGAGATATTACGACCTTGGGATGTCATTAATATCTGTCAAAATATACGAAATACTGGTATAAATAATACATTGGAATAGTATAAAAACGACCATTTGTTCCCAACTTGGGCAAAGCTTATGCTGTGGAGACGAGTGTTAAAGTTAAATGTATATATATACATGTAATAAATGTAATGATATGATATATAATGATATTATATGTAATGAGATGATAAATGTACCTTATTATATATATATATATGTTTTTGGAGTTGAAACCAGGACCCCCATCTCACCAATCAGGTCCACTAACTACGGGACCAAAAGGCCAGATTATTTAACAGGTATTTTGAATAACACCGAATGTTTCGAGTGCCAACACATATGTATGTTTGTAAGTCGGCTAAGGCTTTTAGAATGTGTGGTAAATAGCGCAATATACTCGTATTACTGTTAAAACCTATTGCACATACTAACGAATTTATAATGTGCAGTTGAATAAAATATTTAATAAATACAAACGAGGATTGACAAATTTTAAAACGCATTTTATTTTTTTTTTATATTTTTATAGTCAGTAAGAAGGTCACGAACTAAGTCCTGGCGCTTACTTAGATGTGAAGGAGTTGATCCCCAGCAGTGGGAAAGAAAAGGACTGTACTTGTTGCAAAGAACATTACTCGTTCCAGTATCGGCATATGAGTGTGGTCCCACTCGTGTGCGAAAGAGACAAATATGTGTGGGTTCACTTAATATTCTCCATCGGATATAACGTCGGGCCTCAAAAGGCGTCGGCCGGCGGAAATGACGATAATAACGAATAATCCAGCTCGATATAATTTCCGACACGGATTTTGTACGCGTCCCTCACACCCTGGTATTAAATGCGTGTGATTTATTTCGGATTTGGGCTTACATCTGAAATAGACGGCAAAGGGCGTCGGAATTTAGGCTTTTTCGTCGCTGATTGATGGTGTCTGTACCAAATACTTAGACTTTTTAGAGCTACCTTTTCAACGGTTTGAGTCGGTTGTTTCGACTCCCGGTTTGAGTAAAATATTTTTGGTGGTGGGCTTTGGTATCTTCATTTTAGCGATTTGTTTTTATTGATTTGGTATTAAGGTTGCATTTTGAAAAACAGCTCGCTGAGTAATTGCCCTGTAGTAACTTTAAGGAATGTTTAACTTTACTTTAGGAAACTCTTCGTGAAGAGCGATTAGCGTTTTCTTTGACGTACTAAACCTACCTAGATGAAAGAGAGCAAATCTGTATTTATAACAAGAATGACATATAATATATGTAAGATTATAGATTAATAACGTTAACCTTAAAAATATTGAATCTAGAGCCAATAAAAATACACTTCGTATCTGGTAATTACAAAATATTTAAAAGTTAAATACACTTAGAACAAATTTTTCTTTGACAGCAATGCAATAAATAATACACTGACTTATATAACTTTGTCAAAGGTATATAGGATTTTATTTGTAATACCTTTCATTTTTTGACTCAATGGACATTCATGAAAGATGTGACTGTTTAATGTATTGTAATTACAAATAAAAAACTGGGGTAATAATTATTTAAATCAAGTCAAATTTATACATGCGGACGGGCCGCGCGCCAAAGTATACTATAATTTATTTATGTTATAGTTATTTTATAACTTAATGTATATATTAGAAAGGCGTGGTAAAACGCGGATGACTTTTTAATTATACAAGCTCCCTGTCACCTTTGCATTCGTAATATTAAAAGTACTGGAAATATGTCGTTCTGTCGTATGGAAGAGTTCTTAAAACTTCATATATCTAACATCTATTGTTCAGAATAATTTAAAAACTGATTGGTTTTTTAATTCGTTTCTGCCACAGCAATATTAATTTTAAATTTACGCACCATAACGTTAATAATAAATGTTTTGAGGGCGTCGGTAGATTTGTTACCTTAAGTTTTTTTTACAATTTTCACTAGTTTTGTTTCAACTGTCTTCATTCTGTCTGCTATTACAGCATCGCCTATAAAATAAAATACTTTGAATTTAAATCCGCGAAACACCCTAAAACTAACCTTACGGGAGCTTTCCATCTATATCAGTTTAATTATATAAATATAGAGAACAATTAAGAGACAATGTTACTTTGTACTCGGCTCTCTCTACCTACGTCGTAAGGGAATTGATGCGTCGTCGGCTTAATAAAAATAAGAATAAACAACGATGGGTAGTCGCTGGCATATTTATATTTCATAATTTCAGATTTATGAACATGGTATCAAGAGGTTATAATATAATTCTTATTTGTATAACGTTAATTCCCTCCTATAATTAATTCCAATCCCTATTTATTTGTAATTACAACTCGTCTCTACTTTCTCATGGAACTCTTTTTTTTCTTGTAGGCACGCTTGTCATATGGAAGACACGTGTATAGGGAGGAGGAACCTATTGTCGATATGATTTAGTGAATAATGTATCATATCGACAATGTAGATAATATGGTATGGAGAATGGGTTATTATAGGTAAACATAGTAAATAATAATGTATTATTATAGGAAAAAAAATAGTTTTTCCATGTTTACTTAAATACGCCGGCTCTGTATAGGTTATTGATATATAAAATATTAAGCTATGTATTTCTCAAGTCTAGCTGAAAATCAGTGTAAAAAAACATTGGAGACCTCGGGTTGTGTGAATGCATTGTTGAGTAGTTGAGGTAGGTTCGGTCTCTAGGTTAGGTGTTATCGGTTTTTTTTTAACTTGGAATTCCTGATAGTAGCTGTTTTGGTGCTTAACATATTGTAATAGGCGGACCAGCTTTTCCATAATGGGGCGTATATCGTAACAGGTGAAACGTCAGAGTGTACTTACACTCCTCAGCTTATCTCTTCGAGGATTACAGGCGTGATGTTTTTTGTAAGTAATGACACTTGTGTGTGTATCGATAAAATACCCTTATAAATACAACACTACATCCAAGAGAAGTGTCTTCAATTTTTATTGTGTAAATAAAAAGAGAAACAAGGTATTTTCATATGAGACATTCAGTTCAGCTTTAATGTTTGTGAGACTGTGTCTATTTCAATGTTGATTCTAACTTCAATTTAAGTTACCAAGAATTTAAGTGTATACCAAGTTAATTTTAAAAACATTTAGTGGTAAAACAGTGTTCAAAGTGCGTAAGAAACATTGTTAAAAACAAATAATAATGATACAATTTACTACAACCTTCAAGTTTTCGACATGTGAACAAATAATAGTGTAAAGTTCTGTGGAGGTCTTTTATATAACATAAATTATTTGGTTTTGATACGTAAGGATTTATTTCTAATTGGCTACGTGTTGCTTTGTTAGTAAGACAAAATGTAACAATTATAAATTTTTTTGCTCTTGCAACTTTTTTATAATTATATTGTATGATATTAAATGAAATGGTCTAAATTATTTTAAGTGGCCACCATCCGCTTATAGACATTTGTAACCGCGGATAACCACGAAATTCAATTTTTATTGAAGTGTACAAAGTTATCGTAATATCACAAGTATTTTAAGCTTACGGCTCTCCCCACTAGTTTTAAGTTTTAACATAATTTTGGTAAGCAAGTTTCATTAATTAAGAAACTTGCAGATTATTAAGCGGGGCGGTGTTAATCAAAGTTAATTGATATTCCCCGTCGGACTATGAATCAACGGTTCGCTCTGGAATGGGGTGGCCATGAAATTTACATATTAATAAAATATAAATTGACTTGCCCGTAATACTGGAAATACTTTTGGGTAACAGCGTTGACCTTCTAGTGGCAATCGCATGGCAAAATCTATCTCGCAGACCGATCTCACCATCACGACCTTGTAACTATTTTTGTACTCGAATTTGTTGAATTACTGAACAATCCAGTATTTCGTTTTTCTATATTATAATACAAAATCCTCTCTAGAACAGAATGTTTTATGCAGAAATCTTTGTAAATCTAGGACCCTTAAATTTCTTCTTAAACCGTGTATGGTTATATAAATTAAATGAAAGGTTGACGTGTTAATACATTTTGTATGTTAAAGCTTATTTAAATTAAACGAAATTTTAACATGTAATTACGTTCGTTATTTCAATTCAATGAAAGTTTATCATCCGTTCATGTCGTGCCTGGGGAAGTATGGAGAGCCTAATTTCAAAGTAGTTGATGAGTAAGGACAGAGTCAGCGGGAATTAAGACTTGTTGTGGACAACTAAACTGGGAATAGATGACGCATCACCCGCAGACACTGTCTTATTGGAATAACGGGACCTTGAAACTTTGGCGTTGATTGTAGCAGTAACTATTCATCATGGTACAGAAATTGGATGCGAAATATAACATATTATCCATAGAAAGAATTTGACTAGTGTTGTTATATACAATCTCCGTTTGCGTAATGGTCTGTAACAAATTAAAATGTTTAAAAAACTGATTTAAATCGATCTAATTAATAATAAAGTATTGTGGATTTGCTTTGTTAGTCCCACTGTTTATTTGTATATTCTTTAACTTATAAAGAAATCATTAGCCCGGCTGTGTCCACTGTTGGATGTAAGCCTCCTCTGAGGATTAATTGCCCGTAATTTTATGTTTTATGAACACTATAGGTGCAATTCAAAGGTCTTAATATAATATTAAAATAGACGTAATATTATAAATATTGCCACAAAAATATATAAACAAATAATTGCCACAAATATGAACTTTCATAAAAATTTTAACTGTTAATTCTATTCCAAATAAGAAGATGTAATTATATAACAACTCGATGAAAATCAAATAATCGAATGAACAATGAATCATAAACAATTAACATGGTGATTATACAGATATATAAATAGTGAAAATGTGTTGGTGGGTCAAAGTGAGTTTGCCTCTGATGTACAACCTCGGGGCGCGGATAGCCAACACCAGCGTGGACTGCGTGTACCGACTGCTGCACTGCCTCACCGATGTTATTGCAGGTTATACTCGTTATAATAACATACACACAATGTTATATTATGTGAAAAATTTATTTATAAAGTTATTTATAAATTATTGTTGTGTCAATACGCTCACCCTTATTTCAGGGCACGTATAACATAACTGATGAAAAGTGCGAGGACCATCCTCCTCTGCCTACTTCTTCAGGGAAATACAGGCGTCATGTTATGTTATGTTTTCAAATACGAAACTTTTATGTCATCATTAGGTACAAAATATACAGTTGCAGTTACATTAAAGCAATTTTGTTTTCACCAGCGTCATATCCTAAAAGCTTTCGAGTCTATTTTCAATGTGTATGTTATAGCACAGACTAACATTGTGACATTGGCACGAGATGGAGTAGACATAAGTAGATCGTGTCTCAATTTTAGGTCACTTGCGCACTGTTCCCGTTTGATGCACTTAGTGCTAATACAAATAGGACGCTTGCAAAGGATTTAATATATTATAGATGTGTTCTAATTGTTTTATGAATAAAAAGATATCGAGTGGTTTCAGCTTCGAATCTTGTTATAGATTAGTACATTGTACATACATGGATTAGAATATTTAGATTCAGTAGATATACATTATTTAATTTTTATAAATACCTACATATACTTAGTAAATGTATTAAAATTCCTGCCAATATTTATTACTACAGGTTTTATAAATACAGTTATTGTAGGTCCAAATAATAATAATAATTTATTTAGTACTGTAAGTTGTCTAAATAAAGTTATTGTAGGTCTATACAAAGTTGTAATTGGTTATTCAATTTAATATCAACGATGTGTGATTGAGAGTTGTGATATTTATTCGTTTTGTAATTACGTAATATTTTAATTACGCAATATTACGGTACGAATAAGATTGAACAGGATAAAACATGTTTCCGATCGGCACGTAGCAACACAATAACAACAATAAACGTAAAACAATTTATTAGATCAAATTTTAAGAGACTGTTCCTGTCCCTAATCCTGCTTCCTCATTGAAACGAGGGATCTTAAATCAGGAAATGCTCGTTTGTTTGCGTACATTGGGTCCGCTTCCGGGTAAAATGAACAGTTCTCGATATAACGCGGTCAGAGCTTACTTCACAGATAATGTTTTGGAGTGGTAGCGTAATATCCTCTATGTTCTACAAGTTGGCTGTACACTCTCATAACTCTCTTAATTTCTCTCTTTCCTTCAATGGACAAATTTTATAACTGCACATTATATATTTCACATGTCATATATGTTATAGCAGTTATTACAAAATTTATTTCATCACATCATTGAGTGGGTTAGCGGGATATCATATAGGGATGTAATACAGGACCTTAACCTAATATAAGCCCAATTTGATTTGAGTTTTGTAATTAAATAATGCCTTTCGGATTTTGAGATTTTGTATGTTTTTTTTTAATTTCTCAGAAACGAACGATGCCACACAGTCGGAAGATTCAGAGGGCGAGAAGGAGCTGTGTGACAAAGAGCCGACGTGGGAGCGGAAATGTAACATGGCGGACCGGCCGCTTCCTGTGCCAGTGGAGAGCGAGTCCTACTACATGAACGTCGACAGGGAAGAAGCTGAGAATCTGTTGAAGGGACAGCCTGACGGGACCTTCATTCTAAGGCCTTCTAGTCAGGTGATATATTATTTCAATTATTACAGTTATAATATGGTATCTTACCGAAAGTTCCATGTAGTACAATATTAAGCTTAGGGAAAATAAATAATGACCTTCATTTGAAGCCACTTGCAGAATTTGTTCTTTGTTTAGAATTTGTTTAAAGGTATTGAGGAAAACTAGGATGATTGCCTAAATCTAAAAAAATATGTAATTGATGGTGTAAAATCCTTTATACTATTGTATATCACAAAAGTCTAAGTATCATAAAAAAATA